>JAPYYW010000060.1:0-102555 GCA_030522545.1 Cremastinae sp. A BG-2022a | reverse complement strand
TTTGAATCCCATCTTCGGTAGGGGCTCAAAAATTTTATTTTTGTACGTCGAATATTATAATTTTTTTTGTTAATCGAAGGGATCCCATTCAAAGAAAATTCAATTTTTTGAGTTTAAAATGGACAAAAAGACACTAAAAATTTTTTTCTAATTTTTCATTTTTTCCATTAAAAAGTACACTAAAAAGCAATAAAATTAACCTCGTTTAAGTTACCATATCTGCGTTATTGTAGAAGCTATATATGACAGCTATTAAGATAGAGAGCTAAAAATTGGTATGGATACATCATTTTGCATTTACAATAACATGTTGACAAATAAAAGAAAAAAATAAAAAAATTATGGTAGTTGAGTAATTTTTATATTTCAATTTTCGTATGAAATTGAAAAAGTACTTGGACACATTTAGCAGAAATATCAAAATAAACTTATTATTCATGTAATTATGTATATTTAGCTTGCAGGTGTGTGACATATAATGAAGAATAGAAGTTTGTAAATAAAACGCGGTCGTGGTCTAGTGGGTTAGGGCGCGCGATAGTTAGGTTAGATAACTCGGTTAGGTAGGTTCCAGGTTCGAATCCCTAGGTAGGATTTTTTAATTCGTCAGAATTACCTGAAAGGTATTGGAAAGAATGCGAAAATGCTCCCCCGTAATGAATAATTGACAATTGAAAGCGCGATAAATAAATTTTTGACTGTATTTGACAAACAAATTTGGTACGCGGAGAAAAATTTTGGCTCATCCAAAAAAACCGGTCTCTATGTGCAGTGAAAAAGTCCTATTCTACGCAGTGTACTTTTTACAGTTCTATATTGTAAGAATTTGATGGACTACGGACTGTAATTTTTGTAGTTCTACGCGGCAAAAATTCATTTTCTTATTGTACGTATTGTTTATTTTCTTAAACCGTGTTATTTAATGGTATTATATTCCGCTTTTTGTACAGTTTCGAATCATCAAAATATATCATACGAACTATAAAATTTTTACTATATGCTTGAAGTTTTACTATAATCGAATAAAAAATTTTTAAAGTTTTCCCGTCGTGAGGCACTCTCGATGGACAAAACTGTAAATTTTGTTGAAATTTCGCCCAAAATTTAATGGAACATTTTTCTCCGTGCAAATATAGCAGGAAAATAAAACAGGAAAACAAAACAACAATCAATGCATCAAGTATACATACTATTATATCATTAGCATGATCACAAAATGACTCAGCTAAAATTCTAATTCAAACCGATTAGTTTGAAAGAAACTTGTATCTTGCTTATCGATACAGTGTGCTACTCAACATTTGCAATTTTTCATGCGCATTATTGTACGAAGTTCGAACAAAACTTTAGGGAAAACATTTTTTTGTTCGTGCAAGATTACTCTGATTAAATAATTGCTTAAAAACATTAAGTAATTTTTTTGTACTTGATCCACGATCGTTTGAATTTTTGAACGATCTGACATAGTGTGCCAGTGAACCAGGAACGATGATTGAATCTGAAAAAAAATTAATGATCCAATTTTATATCGACGTTAAGCAAGTTATCAACGCGAGTCACGTCACATTGCTCACTCCTGCGGCATTCTTCGCAAGTCAATCCTTTCCGATTTTTGTCAGACACGCTAATGTCATGTGCGCTGAGCAAAATTTCTTTTCCTCCGGTCTTTCTCGAAAGGCCTACGTGTCCTCGATTTTCATCGGCGTTCCGATATATATTATTTTTTTGACTCTTTATTTAATCCTTATCACGCTAAACGAGCGTTCGGATACATTTTCTTACACGTATCATTATCATTCATCACATCTTCATTTTTATTTCAATTTGAATGCATCGCTTTGTCGATTCGTATATGATAAATTATGAATTATCTGACAGCGACAACTTGCAGCATTCTTTTCATTTCATTAATCGATCCATTTTTGGCGTTTTCAATACGTGCAACGTGAACGTATTTCTTTCCGATTCTCAGAATTATTGAATATTTTTATGCAGTAAGTTACGTTGTTTGGATAAAATTCTGGAATCTTTATTTTTCATACGAATATTTAATAATACTTTTTTATTGTGCAGAGAAATAAGCATAAAAATCTTTCTTAACAATTATTATATTAGACTTTTTCGTTGAAAACTTTTAAAATATATTTGGTAAATACTATAATGCATCACAGAATATTTTTACAACTTAATCTACTTAAGTGTAAAAATTTGTCAGCAGGAATCATTTGATAATTTCAGTAGTTTTGTATTTAGAAGTTTTGTCTTTTAGGGTCTTTTAGATAATCCGTTTCAGGCATTACAAAAAATAAATGTATGCGCATACACTTTTTAAAGAGCAAGGTTTATACATATAAGTAACAATTAATTATTTAATCACCTCTATTTCGTCATTAATGGAAATTCATCATTACTTTATTAATACCCAATTGTATGCTGACTTAATTATGTTCGACAAAATTTTATTAATTGTATAAAAATAATTATTGAGAAGCGTGATTCATCACAAGGAGAAGAAGGGAGAATTTTTTATTGTCCAAATGAATATTCTAAAATTACATTTTAATATTAAAATAATCGTATTATGAAGATACTGGAAACGTTCAGGTACACATATTGTATTGTAACATTATAATAACTTGAAGGAAAATATTGTAATATAATATTGAGTGCTGCAGAAGAAATCTTATCGATAACAAATCTGTGAAAGAAAGAAAAATATATATTTTTGAAATAAAAATACCATCAGTCGAATGAATTTAGCAGTAAAAACAACGAAAACAGACGTAACTCTGTTTTCGTTGATAAAAAATCGAAGAACAATTTTTTTCCATGCGTGAAGTTTACGAACTTCTTTTTTCTTTTAAACTCAATAGTCGATGAGTCAGGGAAAAGCTTTACCGCCAATGCGTCTTACAGAACGCTACGATCGATTGACAATCTGCGAACGACTCGTTTCTCGGTCCCAGCAAAAGATGGCTCAACCATCGGCATCGATGACTGTTCTCTTATGAAAACGTGACCAATATTTTCCAAAGAATCCAAGATTCATTGATATTCATCTGATAAGCAGCAAATATTTATTTTTCGTCTTGGAATGCCAATTCTCTTTATCTTTTTTTCGTGTAACATTTGTATTCAGAATTTCTCGTCGATAAGATCGCTTTTTCCAGTTGTTCAATCAAAATTTTCACTACGACTGAATTTTTTTTTTACAAATATCACGCACAATAGTCAGTGTATCTATATATCTCCATCATATAATAGCATTTTTAAACTATTTCGAAATCTGTATACAAATTTTTTTATAGTAAAAAAATGCATGATGCAAATGCATCAGGCAAATTATTTTCAAATTTATGGTTTTTGTAAAAAAAATTGAAAGAATGAATAAATGAATAAACGAAAAATATTGCTAAAAGATCGATTTTTCGGGAAGCTTTCGTAGCCTGAGAAGGGTGTGGCGTCCCTTGAGAAGGATGAGAGTCATTCACATTAGTCACAGCGTTGGAAAACTGCTCGAACGAATACGAGAGAAGCAACTTCGCTGTCTCAAACTCGAACCGCCATTTTGAAGCTCGTAAAAAAATTGCGCAGTGTTAAAGAAATTTTCACGTTTACTTTCAGTTTTTCTTCTTTCTAGACATGAAATATTTGCCAAATGCCTTGCTGAAAACTTTTCCTGGGTGTTTTCATCATGATTACACTCTCCATAGAAAATATTAAAAACTTTTGCTCAATTATTAAAAATCAATAATTCAACAACGTACGTTCATTATCGTTGCAAATTTTTTTTTGCGTATCAAATAAAATTCACCATTTTTGTGACTAGATTATAGAAGAGCATTAAATCATATCCAACATCGCAACTTTAACGAATATATGATAATATAATTCTTATTCATCGAATACATTCCATAAAATACTGTAATAATCGACATATCTGTATTTGATAATTAAGGTAATTACTCATGTTTTGGTACAAGTTAAAAAAATAATCTTCTAGCGGAAAAGCTTACGAATATGAAATAAAAAAATGGAAACCCTTATTAAAGAAAAATGCTGTAAAATTTCTGTTCTTGAGAACCATTTTTGTATCTGTAATATACTATTTCGAAGACAAGTCGAACTGTCAATAAATGTATCTTCGAATCTAGACGGTCAAAATCTTTGTATTTTTTTCTCAAATGTGCAAAATATATTAATATGTATCTGTGATCCTGTATTTTTTCTTGAGAAAATCATAAAAATGAAATCAGAATAAGAGTTTTGATGCCCCGATTCTGGGAATGTACATTGTATTAAATAAGCCATATATTTTATTTTTAACATTTCAAATTTGAAGTGATGAGTCTTTTTTATCATTAGATACAGGATTTTAATACTGATGTTTTAAGTATTTATATTAAATATTTTTATACAATTCGTAAAAAAACATTTAATTTCTGAATATAGGCGAGGCAACTATACCTTAAGCTTGCGTATGCAGAAAATTGCATAAAAACAAATTATTTTTACTGAATGCGATAGGTTTGAAAATTAAAAAAAAAGTATTTTTTTATACATCTGTAAAAAAATTATATTTTTATTTATAAGGAAGGATATGTATATTTAAAAGAACAATTCTGAGTTTAAATATTTATTGTAGTAGTATTCACGCATAAAAAGCATATGTTTTATTAAATTAAATTCATTTTTAAAAAATTGTTTTTTTTTCAGAAAAGTGTATGTTTTTTCCGGCAAAACCGATCCCGATAAGTGGCGCTCCTCTGAGCTCGAGCTCATCGTTTCCTCGGTACGCATCCACCATTTTGTTTCGTAACGTGATCCGCATTTTTTTCGTACAACACCGTCACATTTTACAATGATCTTCAACAAGGATTTAATTTTTTTTACACACGATTTATTAAATAAAAATAGTGCAATATTCATTCATGATCTTTTTTTCTATTATAATTGTCTGTTATCGTTTATTAACATTTTATGAAAAATAATTTATAAAATCGTAATTATAGATGATTTTTCGAATCACTTTCTTTTCAACGTCTTCTAATTGAATTAATGGCCATTTGAATAATTACTCATGAAGCGAGAGTGACAATTTTCGTCGCTCTTTTTCCGAACGGCACGAAGACGGGAAAGGTCTCGTTTCTCCCGTTCTTTTTTCGTTTTTCCTCTCTATTTCTCGCCCTCTCTCTTATTTACCAGCTCTTCGGAGCTTCCTTCCTCTCTCTAGTCCCCAAATAACCCTGTGAGATAGAAGAAGGAATTCCTGAAGTGCCACGCAGGGAGAAATTCAGAGAGAAAGAAAGAGAGAGAGAGAGAGCGAGAAAGAGGCACCCACAATTTTATCGGTTGCCACAGGCAACGAGCGGAGCCTCTCGAGAAGCTTCCGTGAATTTTTCGCGGGTGACGGGGGATAAAACGACGTATCATTTCCTCGTAGCATGCCCATCGGAAAAACTGAGTCTTCCCGAACGAAATGTGCTCCACTATACCATCAACGTCCTGTAATTAAGGTCTCCCTTATTCTTTTCCCAACTTGTTTTACAGCTGTATCTATACCACAAATAGAAAACACGAAGAAATTCTTTTCCACATATTCATATCATCAGCCTTAGAAAAATAAGCTTAGCAAAATTATTTGTGATTGCAGAATCATATTTAAAAGCAATTATTCCCTCTTGTTTAATTATACATATTCTTTATCTTATTAACCACTTTCCCATACACTGAGAAAATAGTTTATTGGTTGAATCAACTAAACGGAGAGCGAACGAAATATTTAGTTAATTTTACATGATATTTTTTAAATTCCAACCTATCATTTATTTCCGTGTCGAAAACAAAAGCAAAGAAACAAAAATTTTGTTGAATTAAATGAATTAGATGGTGAAGCTTTCTTAAATGTTTTTAGCATTTTAGTATAATTTTTCACACAGTTATTAAGACAATAATCTAAAAAATTTAATTTTATAATTTTATCTATGATTTGTATATGAAAAAACATAAATGATGATCATGCGAAAATCTTTTTTATAAGGCAGTTCTACTGAAAAATCGTTTTCCTAAGATTTCTTTTAAAATATTCAAAACCTTCATAACATGCATGTCTGTATTAAGTGTTAACATATTATGTTTCTATATGTCAAAGTGGAGATATAGTTTCCCATAAAAGGATGTGCACATGTTAAATAATTATGATGATCAACCATAAATACAAATTTTAACTTCTAGATAATGAAGCTTCTTAAAATCTTGCATAGCTTAAAGAAGTTTCCCTTATAGTTTTTCAAAAAATTTATAGAAATTTTTTTCTTATGTAAATTTATTTCTTATATACTTGTTGTTCTTGAATCAATTTGTAACAACTTTTCTATATAAGTTCGAAAACCACGGGATAGAAACAAAAGTATAGAGGAAAAACTTTTGGAATTGACTGATGTAGCGATAGAACCAATTAATACTTCTTTTTCTTTTTTATTTATAATCACATATATTTCTTAGATAATATAATAACCTTGTTGAATATTTTTCAAGCAGTGTTTATATTTCGTTTACATTTTTTTCATTTAAAACATCGAACAAAAACGTTTTGATCGGTTTTCCTTATCGTCCTGCTAAGACGAAGAAAAAAGAATTATCTGGAAGGGAAATGAAAAAAAACGAAGAGTGTATGGAGGACATGAAAGGAAAAACGAGAGATGGAAGCTTCGTTTCTAGTTGATGACGACTTTCATAAATGCTACTGGCGCGTACGAGGGGTTCATCGACCCTCCATCGCGGGTCGAGAAAATTCTGAAGAGGGGTTGCACGGAACAAATGCGAAGCCCCCCTCTAGGGCTTATCCCGGAAAGAAGGGTGCCTCCTTCCAATGAAAACTCAATGGCAGCTCCAACTTTCCAAGGCCAACGAAGAAATCGCGTTCCGTGAAACTCTTTTTTCTTCTTATTTCCCACTGCTCTACGACCGAAATATTATCCTATTTTTCTTACTCTCGAAATATGATTTATTCTGCTCTGTATATGCCTCTTGTAATTACTCTTTACGTCAAAATCAAAGAAAAAATTCCTAATCAGCGATATTGATAAAATTTTATAGAATACGAAATTCACTAAATTCAAGACAAATTTCCCCATGAAAATATTTCTTCGGAAAATATTCATATTTGGTTATTTTTACGAAGTCGAGTTATGATGAAATCGTCGCAAAGAAGAAACCCCTGATCTGCACTATTGATAAAATATTATAGAAAATGAAATGCACTAAATTCAAGACAAATTTTCCCATAAAAATAAGTAGATACGTCTATTTCTTTGGAAAATAAACAATAAACATATTTAATTATTTCCACGAAGACACAATTCTGTCAAAATGTTTATGACAACACTAAAATGATCAGTTCAAATTTATAGCGATAAAATCGCCCGGGCGACATTGATATGCGAACCTGACGCATTTGGGAGGCGACAGAGAGGACGCGATTTCGACAAATATTTTTCCCATAGATCGTCGTAGGCAGATTTGATATGGTAATTGGAGAGTGAAAGAGAGAAAAGGAGAGACGATGACCCAAATTCGAGAAGGGTAACGACCCCGAAAAAAGGGAATCTGCGACGGAGCGTGCGGACGTTCTATACTCTCTCTCTCTCTCTCTCTTTCTCTCTCGCTATCCTTCTTATCCTGGAATACGAATGCGTGTACGAATTTGTGTGCGCGAGCCTCCTGCAAACCCCTTCGGCATCCCGTTTGTTCCTGGCCTCTCCTCCTCGTTTTTTTTCCTTCTTTTCTTCCCCCCTGCCCCCCTCTCCCTCCCCCCGCCCCACTCTCCTTTCTCTTTTTGTTCCTTTTCCTTTTTGTCTTCGATCTCTCGGCGAATGGCGGTCCTGTCCTTTGAATTTCGCACATTCGATGCTCCGCGGATGGAAACTAGGCCGTCTCGCCTGTGTTGGTAAATAGGAGGTTACGAGAGGTTTTTCTGCCGCGCGGCTCCTACGAGAGCGAGAGTAAGAGCGCGAGAGGGACGAAAGATATCCGAGAAATGTTGTATCGCCGGTTGCTAGGTAAGTTTGAGGAAACGAATACTAACGAGCTATAACCCCGTGCATATGCTCTGCTCCGCACGGATGTGTATATGGTCGCGGGCTCGTGCAACTAGCGTACACCGTCGAATTGTGTCCTCATTCACATACAGTCGAGTCTCGTTATAGTTAACTCGTCGGGACGGGAAACCTCGAAAATAGTAAATTTCGCTATTTTAACCCCATACAGAGAGAAAAAGTCCGAGAAAAATTACCATGTTGTATCTATATAAAGCGTGTGCAAACGACAAGTATAGGAAATTTTACTGTGCTTCACGGTAAAAATTCTAACGCTTTAGACCAATTTTTCCAAGATTTTTCAGAAAATTTCCGTGCAGCACGGTAAAATTTCTAACGCTTTGGAACAATTTTTCCAAGATTTTTCAGAAAATTTCCTATACATGTCGTTTGCACAAGCTTCATAGAGACAGCTTTTTTAATTTTTCTCGGACTTTTTCTCTCAGTGAACTATCACTAGAAAACAAAACGCGCATGCGCGTGATAGGATCCTTTTTGTTACGCGCGCCACTGCTCCCCGCAGTATGATTGGCTGCTGAGTGGCAAAGTGGGGAACTGAAAAATTTATGAGAGATCGTGCAGCAATTCACTATCAGCCGTATTCATAGTCGTTTTTTAAGCTCAAATTTACCTTAAGCAATGCCCGAAGCCCATTTTTCAGTCATTGCGCATTGCTTGAGGCAAAGTTAAGCTATGTGCAAAGCCCATTTTTCAATCACTGCGGATTGCTTGAGGCAAACTTAAGACTTAAGGTAGTTCTAAAGTTTTATCGTTTATTTAGGATTTTATTGAAAATTGGTACAGTCGTTCTTTGATATGTTACGCAAATGTGTACCAAATTTGAAGAGGTTCCACCGCGTAGAAATTGAGATAATCATTGTTAAAAATCCCAATTTTCAGTGCTCTAAGAGCCCGTGTTTAATATTGCGATTTTCAATCCTAAATATCTTGAAATTTAAATAGTGAACATTCTTAAAATTTAGCATAGCTCTTTATTGCACTTCAAAGAAGCTTCCTCAAATTTTTTTAAAAAATCCTAATATTATGATTTTTTTAAATTTTCATATACATACGTAGCAAATACAGATAACGAGCTTGAATATTGAGTATGTTGTTCTTGAAAAAATTTTCATCAACTTTTCTTAATTGACTCAAGCTCAAAAACCACATTGTATGGAGATAAATTGAGATAAAAACACTTTTCATTTGACTCACTTATAGAACTACCTTAATGACTATGAATACCTTTGCATAACGAGAAATTTACTGTAACGGAGTTTACTATAACGAGACTCGACTGTACACATATTCTTTGGCTTATTCTACCGTACACACGCTCGCGCCTGATGCTTATTAACCCGGCTATAGTCGTACCTACGAGCGTTCACACACGACATTCAATTTCCTCGTCTCCTGACTAGTTCGCATGGTGTGTACGTATAATGCTCCTTCCGACACGAGAATACTCGAGGTTACCTTCTCATTACACGTGTCCGAGCTTTCATCCTCTTCCGATTCTTTATTCGAGTCCCAAGTCTATATAGTTACAGATTAATGATCGTTTACAAGAAGATTGTTCACTGATCAACGTCGCGTTAGTGTGGAACGAAATTCGAAATTATTTATTTATTTTGTATTACTTATTATTATTATTATAATTTATTGTTCATCTCATGAGACAAAGATGAATTTTTAGACCATGAATCCATTGTTGTTTATTCAGTATTGATTTCATAAGATTCATAAACATAAAAGTTCATCAAGCACAGACAAATTTACCCTTCATGAAATAAGCATTTTATGGACGAGAACGAGAATTGTTATATACGTGAGATAATCAATGGATTACAGGTCAATATTCATATATGTACCGAGTATATGATTACTTTGTTTTGGACTTTCTTGTTTTTAAGAGATTGGTATATAAATTATACGTTTTATGGAGAGTATTAGAAAAATTATTATTCGTGACAAGTACGATTCTGAAAATTGGTTTCAATCACCCCAACATGTTTTTAACTTGTCATGCACACAATTAGAGAAATTAGGGTACAATCGAATACTATATAAAGATTCATTGGTAAATATTCAATTTTTAAACACAATAATTGTAGTATTATTTAAATTCACGACTCATTGAATATCAAATATATTATGTAGTACCAGGTGTTTAAGGAAAATGATTACAAAAAACAAGAATTCTCGTTCTAGAAACATAAGAAATTTCCTTGAACACACTTCTTAAAGAATTAAATACAAAATAATTAAAAATTTATAAATACATTCCGAGTACGACGATGTGGTTTAAAGACTTGATAATTACATAACTATGTAATAAGCTACCTGAAAATTATGAATTTTAATTTTTGACGTTAATAAAAATCCAATTATGACAAAATCTTTATGACAAGAAGTTTAAATCTTGATTAAAATTGCCACCTTCCTTAATGGTTTATAATAAAGAGAATCCTGATAAAGACCCATCAAGAATTCAGTGCAGATAGTCGCGAGGGTACGAGTTGAGAAGCTCTGGCGAGGATTCAAGGGGTTGATAGGTTCATGTGCCATCAGCTCCAGAAATCTTGGTTACATACCTTGACGGTTCTCGCACGTCTATGTGCAGTTGATGGGTATGTGCGTGAATAACGTAGAACGATATAGGAGAATAAAAGGAGATCCGCGTTGACCTCGTCACTCGTGCACTAATGTACCGTCCGGGCATTCAACCCCTTCTTATCCTCCCGCTTTTTGCTTCTTGCTTCTCTACCGCTCGAACTACCCTGCCACGAACGTGCACACGTGCAAACTCCACGACTCACACATTCTGGCTATTATTTATATAGAGAGTTTTCCTCTCCCGTTGGTAACCTTCCGGGACGATCGGATCAACTTGTCAGCTTCAGGTTCAGCTCCATAAATCCACTGACCTCGTCGAATTTAACGACAAACTTTCGTCAGTCTGAAAATGTACAACCCTTACCATATATTTATGACATATACTTTTCAAGATCTTTTTGTAATCGTTTATTCATAGAACGTTCGATACAAAAGAGTTATCGAATTCCTGTAAAATCCTACATTTTTCTTGACGATTATTTTTTAAAAAATAGTGGAAATTTCTGAAGAATTTTTACGCAATTTTACAGTGAGAGTAAACATTTTTTAAAAATCTGATGTAAATAGAATAATATGTGAATATCTGTGAATCATATCATTGTATAACATGATAGAAATGTTTCTTTATTATATTTTTATAATTTTTTCAAAAATTTGGTGAGGAAGTTTATGAAAACGTGTCCAAAAATTCATATTTATTGCCACGAAGATCGGAAGCAATATGCGCTCAATTTTTCGTTCATTTGCTTCGCGTTACGAGGTGCGCAGAGCGCGATGGAGACGAAAATCCAAGTACATTTGAGAAAGCAGTGAATGGTGGAGGGTATTAAAGTGATGTATATATACAAGAAGTTTCCCGACGCCACCCTGAATATTGCTATTGGCTCGGGTCTAAACAACGCTCCAAGACCCCGTGCGATCCTCGCTTCTAGGAATCCAATGGCGTAGGATCGTTTTTCTAGGAGAGTGGAACGTCGATCATTCCTCGCTCGATCTCTATGGAATAAAAAGTTTAACGTTTGTTCTCTTCTCCAGAAAAATTGCCAAGTGATTTCTACCCTTTGAAGAAATTTAATCACAAAATTGTTAAGGTAGTTCTATAGGTACAGACAAATAACAAGTTTTTATCTCAATTTATCTCGATACCATGTGGTTTTTGAGCTTAACTTTATTAAGAACAGTTGTTGCAAATTATTTCAAGAATAGCATACTCAAAATTCAAGGTTATCCAAAGTGACCTGTACTTGTTACGTATGTATGAAAATTTGAAAAATTATAATCTTGGGATTAAAAAAAATCTTGAGGAAGCTTCTTTGAAGTACGATACAGAGCCATTTAATTTTCCAAATGATAAAATTTATGAATAAAATTGAATGTCACTTGACCTTATAGATAACTATAAATATTATATTTGGTACGCATTTATCTTGCGATAAAATTTTTTTTAGAATTATTGAGAGTGTATAAACGAATAAACGACTCCAAATTTTTTTCTATTTTTTGACTGATTATAAATTCATGAGTGAATTAATTCGAACGCATTCTTAACGTTTACGATAATTTAAATTTATTTTTCGTAATACGTAAAAATTTTATACAATATTGCTCTCACTAAAAAATTGTGCATAAAAATTAAAAGAAAAGAATAAAATTTCAATTTTTAAAGGATATCTCAAGTGTCAAGTTGAACAATTTTTCACGATTTTTCGAAACATGTTATTTACTGTAATTACAGAATACTCCAATAAAAAATTAGATTTTTCAGTATTAATAAATTATTGTGGTCATTCATATATCATATTTCGTAATGTTAAAATTATGGAAGAGTTGTCTCTTAGATACTTTATTATCGCATATCACTATTTATTAGCATTGTTAACCATTAATAGTTAACACGAAAGGCAAGTGACTTCAGATTTTGGTACATATTACAGTTTTCAAAATGTTTAATGAACATAACAAATTATTTTTGTAAAGCGTCACTTGAAATAATTGCTGATTGCAAATAGAGACACAGAATTGTATTCTCTTATCATTTCAGCGTTAATTTTCAATCGCCAATATCTCTTACGCGAATTTATTCGTAGCTGAAAACTTTCCCAAATGTTCGATTCCAGAAAAATACATTTTATCTCTTTTGACGCTTTTCATAGGAATTTCTTCGAACAATACAAAATAAAATCGTGTTCAATGATTCTCAATTCTCCGAGCGAGTAATAATCATCGTGTGAAGGTTACTCCCTCAATAAAAGTACACCGAGAAGCCAAGGAAAGTCGAAATTTCCTCAAACAAGGAAAAAAGTGAAAGCGGTTGAGAGTTTTTCATTTTTTTTTTCATTTTCAACAGAGAGAGACCGGAAGCTGTTTCGCCATTACTCAGGCTCGCACGTGCTCGCCCCGAAGACCGGTGGACGCAGGGTGACACCGAGAGTTGAGCGATTGGCGTGAAGGGGAGCGAGAAAGGGCCCGGGGTGGGGGAGTTCGGGGCAACGCGACGAGCAGAGATAAAGCGCGCGCGAGCGAAACTCGGGCGCGAGGCGCGAGAGAAAAAAGAAGCGAGAGACGACGGGGGGGAAAATAAGGATCGCGGGTAGTGACGCAAGGGATGAAAAGAAGGCCGGGAGAGAAGAAACGCGAGAGACAAAGAGAGAATAAAATCGAGGGAATAAGGCACGTTGGGAGAAGCAGAGAGAATGTACAATTTTTCCGATGCGTAAAAAAATAAAATAAATACATATATATGTGTGTGTATCAATATATTATACATATATATGTGTGTACACGCGTATGAGTTTTTGGTGTAAGTTTTTAGTAAAAGTTCTGCACTGTACGGAGAATATCTTAAGAGAAGCGCGTGTGCGTTTCCAGGGAGTTCTTTTAGTCACGTTTCTCGAAGAGGGTGGCTGGAATCGTTGGCGCGCTTTCCGGCGCACCCCCTTTCCGAGCGTGTAATTGGTCACCGGGCCGGCAGCCATCTTTCAAATGGGCGTGCCCGTGCGTCGTTAATACGCAGGGGTGACTCACCCCAACGCCGCTCGCTCCGTACCGAAAAGCCGGCTCCCGGCCACTGGCCTTCCGATACGTCCACATCGTCACTGGAACACGTCGTGTGTGCGCGTATTTGTGTGTGTATTTACACACATCCACATGGATTTTCATTTTCGCGTGTACGTCCCATGAGCTCCCAATGGGTGAATACGCACACGCGTATTTTCATACGAACATACCCTCGTGACGATTCCCTTCCTCGTTCCGTCTCTCTCGCCCAGAATCCACTTATTTCTTTCACTCGCTTGCTCGTATCCCATCCACGACGTTCCATTATTCCCCGGGATGGAAGCAGCGCAAAAAAGGAAGAGGGAGGAGAAAAGTAACGTCACGCGTAGGTTCAACGTACTTGCTTATTTTTTTGGGACGCTGCCGAGGGATCGTTCCTCTGCTATACTCTCTTTGACTCCCTTCGTGTGCACGATTCTCGCCTGATTTTTCTTTCTCCATTGCCGCTTTTTTCCACATCCTTCCGATTCATCGTTTCGCATTTTTCCGAATAAAAAGCTACTGAAAGGGAAATAAAACTTTATCAACGTGGAAAAAATATTATTCGGTGGTTTCGAACATAATAATTTTTTTATATCCCTATATATATGTGGGAAGTAGAAAGGGATTGTCTGTTGCGAGCATGACTTTGGACTTTTTTTTATCTGTGTATTATTATTTTGTTAACATCTTTTCGGTATATCTTTTTTGGTTCTTCGGGGGAAAAAAATTAGTTGAAATAACTATACCGTTTCATTACTTAAGGACAGTTGAGAACTGATTTTAACTTTAATCACTTACTACACGTTTGAAAAATTGCATGACACACGTATCTACTAGGCCCCAAGCAACTTCGCAATGTTTTTAGTCTGATTGTATATGATATTTAAAGATTATTGACATTAAATTTCATCATCATCACCATTATCATTTTTCATTATTAACCAAAATGATGGACTTTCCGATGAAAAATTTATTTTTTTTTATAATCTTGATATTTTCAGAATTTGTACGTGATTGTATGTTTGAAAAAATTGAGATCGCTAACTCAGATTTTTATAGTACAAATCCAAATTCAAATGCAAAGTTGTTCTAACTTTTCCAAATGCTACGTTAGGGTCAACAAGTAAAATGTTTTTAATTTTGTATGTAAAATTGTTGTAATGTACAGAATGTTACAAAAATTTTACATTTATTTAACATTTTAAATATAACATCCTTTTTTATCTATTCTTCTAAAAATATAAACCAAATGTCAAACATAAAATTTCTAAAAAGAATAAAAATACAATTTCCCCTTTGGAACACAATGAAAATTGATTTGGTATCAGAGCATTAAATATATTTTATTTCAAAAATATGTCCAAATTGTTTATTTGTTCCAGTATTATAATAAAGATGTGAAGATATTTTCGCACAAGTAAAAAGTTTTAGTGAAGAAGAATAAGTATAATGAACGGTGCATGCGTGGAGAAAAACTCGAAACAAAAAATCTTCCTTAGGTCGTACAACAGTCATAGACTCACCAGCTGTCGTTCTTCCTGTTGAACTACTAGGTTTCGATTTTTCCGAGCAGATGTCGAACGCGATGAAAGAAAATAAGTATTGCCTCAACGTTCATATTTTATTCGAAAAGTCTCAATTTTCTTCATATTTTACATGTATACTGAACTTTCAGGTATATACTCGTTGTGAAACTTTTGTCCAAAAATATTTTCTGTTGTGCAATTCATAGAATATATAAAATAATATTTTCTTAAATATATAGTTCTAACATATTTTTATTTCGAATTAATGTTTATAAATACAAAAGTCGATTTTTATTTTCATGTATCTAAGATCGTACAAAAAAATGTCTTATCATGAACGTGCTATGAAACTTCTGAAATTGATTCAGTACATCATATACGAAATTTTCAATGAACTTAGTTACGAAACTTATCTGTGTAAAATGTTTTACTGAAAATTTATCAAAAAATTCTTGAATGATATAGGTTTTTGGAAATTGTTTAACGATTATACAAAAAAAAACATAATATGATATGAACTATTTATTAAATGACAAAAATTCATTATACCAAAAGTACGTTTAGTCATTAAATATTAAAATTCACCTATACTGACCTGAGAAAATAGTTTTATCGCAACGATGAAGACAAGAATAATAAAAAACATAAAAAAGCAATGAAAATTGGAAAAATTTCTGTAAGTAAACTGCGAAATATGAGGAATGCGTAAAAATGTCGTCCCGAGAGATTCAAATTCGCGCATATAAACGTATATGTGTGTGGTCATATAAAAGACGAGTGAACGATGAAAGGAGGGGAGAACAGATGAGAAACAAGGATGAAAGAGAGAAAGAGAGTGCATCAGGCGAGCGATGCATTCGTTGGCGCAAAGTGCATTTACCCCCCACTCTGCCAATCGAGAATCGAGGCTCTCTCTGCATTTTTTTACTCTTATCCCATCCCTGCCAAATTCAACCAATATAAATCATTTTTATTTCGATTAATTTTTATTTTGTCATTACCTTACTTTCTCAATAAAATTATATTTAGGAACATATAAAATAATCTCATAATTTTAAAAATCAACAATTTATTTATTGCAAAATTTATTTTCATATTTATCAATGCTACAACTGAATTATGCTTCAACAAAATATATTTTAGGGATAAAATGACATATAGAAATATTTGAAACAAAATATAAAGTTGTAGTATAGTCACTTTTATACACTTTTTTTCTCAGTGTACGTAGAACTACGTATGTGAAAAAAATCTGATTTAATAATTCGATTCGATTATTCGATTTAATAATTGCACATGACTGATTGCTTATAGATCCAATTAATAAAGAACTGTCAAGTATATTCATTAAAAATATAAAACCATCAGTTAGATCTAATGAAAATACTGCATATATGCATGATTTTTCCGATTAATTAATTGTTTAAATAATTTTTTGTGGAAAAAATGAGAGCTTCGTTAATAAATGGTAAATGTAATCGCCATTTATTCGTGCTTCCATGCAATTCGTGAGTGGGATTCGATGAGAAGAGAGGGGAGAAGCTTCGCGATGCACGCTCTCTATCTGTCTTTCTCGCTCTATCTCTCTCACTACGCGTGCACTCTTGAAAGAGTATAAGGCTAAAGAGGGGAAATGTTCCGTATACGTGTGCGTTGCATTCGCGCGACAAAAGAAGAATCGCTGATAGGACAGCACCCGAACGACAGGGGGGAAAGTTATCTGCGTATTCCACCAATCGTGACGCAAGCTTTGAACACTCAAACCGCGTTTGTATGTGTATTCGTTAATCTGACGTTACACACACATTGGTGGCAAATATTTTACTTTCAAATTACATAAAAACGATGTTTGATAACATGTACAAAAGAAAAATTCATAAATATAGAATTCAAATATATATACATTTTTTTAAATTTATGAATTGGAAGTCATTGTAATTCTGTAATAAAAATTTAAAAATCTTGTTGCTATATCTTTCAAAAAGTCGTAAAATTGGATTTCGTTTGCACTTGAAAACGTTATGTGATATCGTTATATAATTTCATCCTATCTTCTGCAATTATTCTAAAACTTACGTAACTGAACTTCATTGAAAGTTTTCATTCATGGTAAGTCTCTTATACTTTATATATTGTAACTACAAATGACACAGACGTTTCAAATAGAATGAATTAACATAATTAAAAAATGAAGATAAATAGTATTTTTAAAGATTCTAAATAAATGATAATCAATCAAATACTGATTATCAATTTTAACACAAAAAAAGTATATTTGTAGAAAAATCACAGCAACATTTCGAAATTACTATATATGAAGGAAAAATTAAAAAAATAATTATAATTTAACTCCATTTTCGTAAATGTTATGAACCCATAAAAAGTTTAATAAATATGAATATTGTATTGTATATAGTATAAAAAAAGTTTTCAAACATTCGTGTATATTTGTTAAAAATTATAAAATTATAAATTTATTATATAACGGCCAAACAATCAAAATTTTATTACAATCACATGTTATTACGACAATTCTTATAGGATGCACAAGGTCTTCAATTGGTTAAGGCCTTGAATGATATGTTTTTGCAGTTTTCAGCGAATCTTTTAATTTTTAACATTGTAAATGATGGAAACATAAAAATTCTTAAAATAAAAACTTTCAGCTAATGTAAGTTCATTTTTGATGAACATTTTAATGTAACGATAATTTTTTATACAAGTGTCTGAATTTTGTCGTTTATAGCTTATATTTCCCTTAAGGTGATGCCGTAGATGTACCACGTGACACAAAACGCGATTTGCTCAAACTTACAAACTATTGATATTTCGTCAAAATCCAAAAATCAGCCCATTTTTTGCCATTAACCTGCGTGGGCTAAACAAATATTATTCTCATTGACAAAGAATTAAAGAAGTTTGAACCAATCGCGTTTTCCAACTGCCTGGGATTTGCGGCATCGTCTTAAATACAGTTCGGACTGCCTTGATGCTATCAAACTTTCTGCATGCCTTAATAAATATACTTTTCATCCCAATGAATTTTATTTCATAAGAATAAGAGGTACTATATGAAAGGTTTAACACTATATAGTCATTCATAAGATCAATTTCGCTGACGTTGAACAATTGGGACCCCTGCGTATTCAACAGTTATTTTAGTACTTTATATTCACTATAAATATTCATCGATATCAAGACACAAGATGGGTTTTGGATTGCTAAAATGTACGAGAATATATTTTAAATTTTAATTTGGCATAATTCTTTCAGATTTAATCTTTTCAGAGTAAAAATAAAAATTAAAAAAATCCTTAGGCGACTATAGCTCATTGGGATATTTATCTTATATTATTGTCTAAAATTATCGTATATAAATGACTTTCGTAAAGATGATTTAAAAAAGTATTAGAAAATGTTCGATACGGGAATCAACTCTAGTTCAAAATTTTGGAAGAATATTTAAAAGACTTTATTGTTAGGTATTTTTATTTTGCACATGCCAGGAGTAGCCAAGCCGCCATTTTTACGCGCTTGTATGCGCTTTCGCGGCAAAGAGGGAGAGAGAGCGGACATCGAAGTGGAAGGAATGCGTGTGTGCGTTTGGCAAGAGAGCTGCTGCCCCTCTCTGCGTGCACCCCGAAACGCATGCACGCGAGTACAAAAACCGAATGTGTGCGCCGTAAATATGACCATCCGACAAAAAACACGATTCGGAAAATTGTTAAATTTAAAATTCAATCACATTTTTTAAAATCAGAATTATGTGATATTTTCTAAAATATTTTTAAAATACATAAAATAATTTTAATTTGTCAAAAAAAAATTGTATTAAAAATAATCGTAACATGCATATATCTTTTTTACTGCCGAAATTTTTTTTACGGGTTATAAAAATTATTTAAATGACATCAGGATCTTTATAACGTTCTCCTGACATTAGGCGATGTATGATGAAAAAATGGGTGAATAACGCTTTCTTGAAGTCGTACAAAAAATTAATGTGTTGGACGATGATAAAAATGGAACTGAGCGTAAATAATTCGAAACAAATAAAAAGGGTGTATTTCATATGAGTATTAACAACGGCTAAATTCGTTGAACGAAAGTACAACTGAATTTTAATAAACTTAAACTCGTTGGAAGATGCATCTGCGAGATTCCGACCATCAAAATTTTGACCTATCCGACCGGAAGACTTGGCTCATACAAATTCAAACTCTCATCCCATTGATAAAACCGCGAAATTGGGTGCTTTGCAAGTCGAAACTTTTACGGTGTATTCGAATAATGACCGAAACGTTGAAAGCCAATGAACGTCGAGAGCAAAAAATATAACGAAAGAAGATAATACCTTTGTACCGTAATAAAATCGCAATAAAACCTCAAGCAGCATGAAAGGGACTTTTTTGCACTTTGTTATTTCGTTTCGTAGACAAAGACTCATGGAATATTCTCACTGACACAAAGTGACATATTCTGCCTATTCTTTGGTTCCTAAAAACTGTACCTGTATAAAATAAGGTCACGAAAAAAATGCAAAAAATAGACTGATGAACCAAAAACTTGGACGAAATTTGTTGAGCATTTTACGACTTTTTTCCAATGTTTTCCTGTAACACGTGTGTTTGTGGATCATATAGTCTGTAAAAAATATTCGAGAAAATATGTTTTATGTGCCTCGGGAATTTATGGTGTTTTCGAAAATAGGAGAGAACCCATGTAGTTGCTTGTTACCTGCCCCCGTGCTTAGGTAGAATTTTGGAAATTCCAGGGAGGATTGGTCCCCATATAATCCGTGACAGGGCTGGCAGTGGCGAAATATTAACGTATCAGGTAAAAATTATGCACGGAAGTGTATATTGCATTTGCGTGGAAGAAAGGAAGAAGGCGAGGAAGGAAAAGGGGAGAAAAAGGAAGAAAGCGGATCATGCCGAGTCCCATTTCTCTCTCTCTCTCTCTCTCTCTCTCTCTCTCTCTCTCTCTCGCGCGCGCTCTCCCAATCTTGGCTCGATCCTGAAAAGGTTGCACTTATAACTTCCCAGCCCCTGAATTTTGTCATCCTTGGATTCTCCGTGAGATCCGTTTCTTTTGTACCCAGGCAACGTTCCGTTTCTTTTTTTTTTCACTTTGCTTTTTTTCAAGGCGCTTCTTTCCTCACGATTTTACACTGGACATAATGGGGGATTCCGTGATCCTTTGGATGCGCTCGTTATCCTCGCATTCGCAACGCTTGCAGCTGTCTCTCCGCGAGGAAACGAAAGAATAATGAAAATGAGAAGTGGAAAAAAAATCATATGTACTTGTCCGTGCGTACATTCGCGAAGTGTATAATCGAAGGAGAAAAAAGCTGTTGAAGGAATATGAAGTTGAAAAAAAATATATATTACGTTACGAGAGAGAAGGTGATGAAAATCTAACGATAGAATGACTTTTTTCCATCTGTATTTTAGCATAATCATACTTTTATACCACGAAATAAAAAGGACATAATCACAATTTATGTCGTAAAAAAAACGAGAATAATTGCACAAAATATTAGCTTGGATAGTAGTTATAGAAAGGAAAATGTTTTTATTAAATGAAGACCATTTTGATTACAATTAATTCTTTTTCAAAAAATAATCAGAATTTTACTTAACATTTCTGCTGAAGTACTATTTACATTTTTCTAATAGCTTTCATCCATCCTCTTATCGTTGACGAATTTTTGGCATAACAGTAATCTTTAATGTAACTCTATAAGAAAAAAGTCACAATAGTTGAAATCTAGGCCAGTTAATTCCTCCATGAGGAACTTTAGGATGTTGTAAACCAATCATTCGATTTCCATATGCATTGTAAATTGTTTCAAACCCTTCATTGATGCGATGGAGCATTGCTTCACACCTTATATAAAATGAAAAATGCTGACCCAATATCTTTTCATCTCAAAAGGGAAAAACTTCGTATTTAACAACTCTTTAACTATTCCCAGTAACTATTGAATTAAAGAAACATGCACTTTATTATACAGTTATTTTCTCTTGATAAAAAGATCTTGATACGAAAAAATAGGAATTGTCATACCCCAAAACCAATAATTATTCATTCAACGTTCGAAAAAAAACAGCATTCAAACAAAAATGAACCACGTCGAGAAAAAAAATTTTATTGTCATTAATCTCAACTAATTTTAACTGTTTTGGTCTTTAAAAGTTTTATATACACTTCCGTAGATATTGTTATTAATTAATGATAAGTTATTATATAAGAATGTAATTACAGAAAATTTTTAGTACCTGTCGATCTTTTTTCATAATGAAATATAGATTTCCTGAAAAATATTTATGTACTTCATTGACTTCATTATATTTATCATACACCGTCAAAACCGTGCCTAAAAGTGTCTATACGTTCCTAAACAGTATCATACTCTGAAAAATTGTTAATAACATTATCGAAAAATAACATTCGAGTGAAATCGTGATTATTAAAACTTAATTACGAAAAAAATTACCTCCATAGATCACTTTATCTCTACTTTACCTCTAGAGTATAAATACTCAATGGAATTTTTTTTAACCATGAGGTAACTTATTTCGATGCACGTATTTTCTCACTCTGTATAGAAACTGGAATAAAACTACCAACGTTCAATTATATGATAGTCAACTAGAGAAAACCTACTTAAAATAAGATGGTGTAAGAAGACGAGAAGTATTGAGTTTCAACAACTTCTTCAACTGTATTTTCCTAGTTGACGAGGCAAGGCCTATAGTCTTGGAATATCCGTATATTAGAAATTCATCATTGGCTTCGAGATACTATTACGATTTTTAATTAGAATTTATCAAACATCAAAAATATATATCATGTACCAAATACCAAACGAAAGCATTGTTAAGGTAGAAGTCGCGTAAAATCGTTTGAGACAGAATTTCTTAAAAATTTGCACAAATCATCTTTGAGGTCATGTCGAAATGTGTATCAAATTTTATGGCACTTCACCATCTAGTAATTGAGATAATTGTTGAAAATCGTCACATTTTTAGATCTCTCACAAGAGCCCATGTTAAAAGTGACCATTTTTTAAAATAAATATCTCGATAATCACATGATTAAGCTTCTTTAAATTTAGCACACATGTTAATATGATGTCAAAAAATATCAGTATAAATTTTGAAAAAATTCTGTCTCAAAAAAATTCAAGTAATGATTCAACACATATATACAGCTAAACTTTTGAATATACTGTCACGTGACTCCTACCTTAAATCCATGCATTATTTTTTGTAAATCTTGTACATTCTTTTTAAGTGAAAAATTCATTGATGAACGAAAATGTACGGAATAGTCGTGAGAGAGCTAACTCGCAATAGACATTTTCCTAGAGTCGACGGAGCAAAGCCTAGACTCGGGATATCTGTAAGTGTGTATATGAGAAATAGCTGAGGGGCTAGAGAAATCGTTCGGGTAAGCAGAGGGGCGAGAGCGAAGCGGGCGTCGGTACATGACTGAGCCAGCTGCGCTACCACCATACATAACGAGCCTTAAGCCCAGGCACCTACTACCACCAATAGAAGCCAACTGTTCATTAGTACGTTCATCGTACAGGCTGTTCCAAATCGTCGTTCCTTCGGCTTTCGTACCCTTGTGCCCTCTCTTTCATTCTTTCCGACCATTTTCACACAGAATTTCATCTACTACGTATATACAAAAAATACAGAATAACATCCATCATCTACCATGTACAGAATAATATAAATACAGTTTTATAAAAGACATTATGCCCATCGACACTTTCAGGGTATTCAGTTCATAAAGAGATAAATTTATCAATTTTTCACCAGTAACTGTATATGTAATTTTATGATTAAAAATTTAATGGTTTCTTGATATATTTTGTACTTGCTTTTTATATTTTTTACTTGTGAAGTATTTGGTTCAATGTATATTTTTTGCGAGTATTCTGAAAAAATGTTTTTTTTTTATTTTAATTTTAAATGATCTTATAGTTGATAAATTATTAATTATTAACTACAGATAGTTCTTGTTTCTTTTTTTTATTATTTTCTTAAATTCTAAATGCCTTTGGATAGATGGAAGTGAATCGATGCAAAAATCTATTCGAGCTCATCAGTATACGGATCTAGCCAATTTTTTCGCTGCAAGATTAATGTTACAGCGATATAGAGGGAAAAAATCAAAAGAATCCAGCGACAGATGCTAAACGGAATTTTGATCCTTATTCTTATATTGCGAAAAAGAATATAGACGGAGAGATCCTGGTACAGCTGCTATGAGGGCAAGACAGAGTCCTCCTAAATCAAACATTACCGACCTTTGAGATGGTAGGAAAAAGGGTTCGTTGATTTTACCACGAAACATTTTATTTCTCTCTTCTCCATGCAAAAAATTTTTATTTCAATTATTTAAATTCACTCGAGTTAGAATTTTTATTTCAACCTTGAAATAAAAAAAATAATCTTAAATATTTCTTGATGCGACATCCTAAAATTATTATTGATATTAAAAAATTATATTAAACCTTTATATTTTGAGATTGAAAAAAATTATTTTATAGTATTGCAAAAAAATATGTTTTGCTCCAATCAATTTTTTTCGTTTTAACAATTGTAATATTGGCAATAAATTATAAAAGTATCAAATAAAGTGCACGCTGCCAAAATAATTTAAATTATAAATTGAGGGAAAAAAGTTAGGAATATCAAAATATGTGGATTTTTTGAAATCTGGTATTCTGAGTTCTATTTTAGTTCATTCTATATATAAAAAGTGTACTTTCGGATAAAATACGGTTAGAATTATAATGTGAGTAGCGGGCGAATGAGCACAAATACGGGGAGAAAGCAGCTGCGATGGAAACCTCGCAGATTTCTTCCACAAGGGCATTTTCATTTTCTTCCTTCGATGAGGGGAAAAGCGAGTGAGCAAAACACACCCTCGAAGGTTTCGCCGCCCCCTCCGTACCCCACCCAAGTGTATAATAGTACTCGATGCTGTGGTGCATCGCACATGTAACCGATGGCGCTTCCACGAGGGGATGGAAAACACATTTGAAAGGGTGCTCCTGAAATAGTGTTGGGAAAAAGAGAAAATAATTATTTCACGAATGACGAGCTGTCGGAAAGTTATATATAAAACATTCGAGTTCAAAAGAAAATCAGTGGGAAGGGAATATTGATGCGTAGGCACGTATAAAGAAAAAAAATTCTTTACAAATAAGAAAAATTATTGTCTTTTATACATTTTCAACAATAAAATATGGTTTTTTTTAAATGCACAGAGTATATATTTTTACGTACAGAATACACAAAATGTATTATTCTAGGTTCAATAGACTGAGAAAATTTTCATCTAAAAATTCGAACAAATAATCTGTATCTTCGAAGATTTTTTTAATGAAGATATTCCCCATTAAAAATTTAAACGCTACGTCAATACTGAATAGTGCTCATGCAATGACTGATTTTCTCCTATTTTAAATTAATTATAGTCGAATGATGAAAAATAAAGAAAAATTTAATCCTTCATAGTTTTTGATGATTGAAAACTGGAAAATATATATAATAACTTTAAATTTTATCATAAAATTTTATATTTCAACGACGAAGCTGAAATAAAATCAATTTTATTACATTTTAACAGACACCCTATAAGGAAGAAAAATATTAAAGGTATCTTTGCTTGGGTGAGCATAAAATGAGCCAGGTGTTAAATCTTCGATGGTCCAACTTTTCGTTCGATCGAGTTTTGATGTATGAGCAAGGAAGAAAAATTCTATTGCACCTCCGTACAGGACAATGAGAATCTGAACAAATATCCAGATGGATTTTTCTTGTCGAAGCAAGAATAAGTATAAGTATAATAGATGCTCCCTTCAAAGTCGATCGCTATATTGAACAGCCTATTCACTCTTCTTATTTATATGAAATCGTGAAGGTTGTCAGAGAAAATTAGAAAAATTAATCAGATTTTTAATCATAAATCTCCTTTTTGAAGCAAAATCTGTAATATTTATATACATGTACTCATGTAAACACAAGTAAAATAAAATAAAATGATATATAAATACATTATATAAAAAATATACAAGAAGTTTTAAAATTGCAATAAAATATATATAACCTGATTAAATATGATAATTATTTTTAAAAATATGAGAATCGAGATAAAATAAATACAGAAAGTTTGCAAGATGTGCTTAGAAATGTATAGCACTGACGAATTACTTATTAGGACCTTCGAACCTTGGAAGAATACGGTTCGATGTATTTTCGTGGGGCACGCAGAAATCGCTCGCGTGGGACCTCGGGGATAACCACCCTACATAAATTCCCTCTTCCTCGAATCGCAGCGACGAATCTCCAACGAGGATCTCAAGGACGAGAGCTCGCTCCCATGCGCCACTTTCTCCCTCTGACTCACTTTGCAGCTCACTCAAAGGAGCGAATTTCTATTCATAAATATGAGCAAACATTCGCGTGCAGAAATATGTAAATAATTTTTTCTATTTTTTTTTTAATCTCAAGCTCTAAAACCAGTGTAAGAAGATTGCAAAATTTAGAAAGCGTTTTGATCAGCTGCATATTATCTTTGACGTATAGTCAAAATTTTACAAGTATTAACTATTTTTATTTTTTAGTATCCTCTATTTTACCGAATTTTTGGCCAATTAATAAGTTTGGAAAATGTGTTTAAATCTTCAATTTCTTTGGATTCTTGCTCAGCACATAACTCACTCGAGGGATCAAATTTGTATTCATGACTATGTGCGAACAAGTTTATTCATAAATATTTTTATTATATATTTTCACAATTAAAAGCTCAAAATCAGTACAAAATATGCGATTGGCAAATTTGGATGCAGATGAGCCCATGTTTAAGTCCTAATTGAGGTGAAATTTTTCACGCATCTTTTTTCAGGCAATAAAGTCTTCCTAAATGAATTTTCAGCTTCGCAGTGACAGCAGTTCGTAAGACACATTATAGTTTTAAAGTACTTCCCGAATCCATATTTCATAAGGATAAAAAAGGCTAGACCGAAGTTCCGTGTCTTCCTCCAATAAATTTCCGGACTTTATTGCGAGATTAATTTTTCTGGTCACATGAATGTCACGGGAGGCTTCTAAATCCGCCGTTAATTTCGCAATGATCGATATTTCATGCGGGAATAAGTGGAGCTCTATAAAATTCAAATCTTTGCTAATTTTATTTGCATGAGAATGAGCTCGAGTGGCTAGCCCCGTGTACAATGGATACACGTGTGATACATTCTCCGGAATCAACGTGGAAACGAGCTGAAGCTCCTCTGCGCAGAGAAGAAGAAGAAGAAGAAGAAGCGAAAAAAAGTGAGAGCTAGAGCTGAAAAAGAAGAAAAAAGAAAGAAATAGAATAAAAAAAAGATGATTCGTGTACGAAAAGGGGCTCGTTTTTGTAGCTCAAAGAGAGAGACCTGGAAAACCGGAAGCGGCGTTGTACCTCAGAGACTGAATTAGAACTAGACGCGGTATCTCGAATCGATACAAGCGCGATCTCTGTAAAGAAGCTCTCTCTCTCTCTCTCGCTCTCTCCTTTTTTTCTCCATCTCTCGAAGCTCTTCATTGAGAAGCCAGCGGAGAGCGCACGCTTACGAGGGATCGCGACTCGAAACTGGGGCTCTGGAAGTTTGCGAAACCCTTTTGGAGGGGGATGCACCTCGAGATTCGTTGTTCTCAAAACACCGTGTAGATCCTGCAGCGTTGAAAAACGAGGCCCGGGGAGGGAGAAAAAGCGAGAAGGAAGGCGGGAGAGAAACGGAGAGAGACGCGAGAGTTTCTAAAACTTTACTGAGAACACGACCCGCAGCCCAGAGTCCTCTACGCGGACGTTGAACAAAAGCAAAAGTGAAACAAATCTCACAAACCACCATTCACGTACTCAACCCCTATATATATTACGAATCTGGAGAAAAAATGTACAGAAAAAGTTGATAGTTTCCTCCTCGCATGTGCACAAAATTACATACACTCCAATTAGTTTTCACTTTTTCTAATAAAACATAAAAATATATCCCTTTGGTTTCATTTTTCAGCCATATAATAAATCGTTTTATGTGTACATTTTAATAATGGGAGTCTTAGATAATCGTTATATATTTGAACAAAATATATACACATATTATTTCATTATAATTGTATGTTAGTTGGTGATACATAATTTTTCACATAGTGAAAATTATTCCATTGAGATAAATCACGCAATAGAGTATATATTTTGTCACAAAGTGACAATTATGCCAATTATTTTAAAATTAAATATATTTTTGTAGCAAAATGTAACACAAAATCAGGATAAACCATGTAAATAAAAAGTATACTAACATAGTTCTATAATAATTAATATAGTTGTCACTTTTATATAGTAAAATCTACCATATACTTTCCTCTCAGTGTACAATTAAAAAATTCATAGTATCGTTTAAAAATGAATGTTTCATTCGTTTATTTAAAATTCATATCTATATATAAGTGTTCACAATTTCATTGGTGCATGTTTGATACGAAATAGTAACAAAAATATCCTGTTTTCGACTGGCAGCGAATGGCTAAAAAAGGTCACGGTAATTTATTCGAAGTACGTTTCATCGTTAAGCACCCGGTAGATTTTGCAAAAGCGCTATTCGCGCGCGGGCGAGCGAACCTAGCGACGAGAGGCGAAGAGAGAGAGAGAGTGAGAGAGAGAGAAGCCTCTTCGTAGCGAGAAGCCTATACAGGGGCGCTGCGAAAAGACGAAGAACGAAGACGAGGAGAGAGGATGAAGAACGAAGGAGAGAAAGAGTGAGGAGGGTGATTGCGAAAGAGTGAGAGAGAGAGAGAGAGAATTTAGCAGCAGTGCAAAACCGGCGTGCGAAATATTCTGCCAATGGGGAAGAGAGGCGGGAGTCGGGGGGCTCCCACGTGGTGCGCAGCTCGGCCAATGGGGTTGGGCGAATTCGCGAATTTTAAAGCGGGCCCTGGCGCGGCTTGTCGTCTGTCGAGGGCCTCGCGAAAGCCCGAAAGAAAAAGAAGACGAATGAAAGGCGAATAAAAAAAGAAGAGGAGAATAGAAAAGAGAGAAAGAGGGCAAGCGGGAGAGCGAGAGAGAGAGAGAGAGGGAGACGAGCATGAGGATAAAGATGAAGAGGAAGACGAGGAGGACGAAGAAAGGAAAAAAAGCGAACTGCGAGCAGAGGAAAAAAAAAGGAGAAGAAGAAGGAAAGAAAAAAAAACGAGTTTGCATCGCATAGCGCGTCGTCCGAAGCCGAGCAGGAGAGCTAGCGGACGCGAGCCAGCCGTGCTCGAGTGCCAGAAGTGCTGGAAGTAGAGTCCAGGCTACTTGCTGCTGCTGCAAACGTGCTCTCCTCTCTCCGCGGCTCATTTCGCCAACACTAAAAATCCTTCGCTCCGTCTTCCGTCCGGCAAGAGGGAAAAACACTCCGCGAATAACCGCGCGATCGTCAGGACGAGCAACAATAAAAGGAGTCATTCGTATTCGGGATCGAGAAAGAGGAGGAATAAGGGAGAGCCGGCGCGAGTGATATCAGTTCCTTCGATCCATATTCGAACGCGATCTAAATCACGAGAGAGAGAGAGACAGAGAGAGAATTATATCTGATCGACGCGTCGCCTATTGAGAAGAATAATCGTGTCTCCCGGATTAAACAGGGTCGAATCGACAAGTGCGTTTGGTGCATCGGCGAACGGTGGGCCACGCGGATCGACGGGACGAGAGCCGGAAGCGCGCGATCGAAAGGAAAGCGAGAAGAGCAAGAGAGAGAGAGAGAGCAACGAGGAAGGAGATACGTTTCGTGAAATAATTGACTCTCGGACCAGGATTGACAACGTCATCGAGTGTGCCACGAGCGCGATCGAGACGGAGAGAGAGAGAGAGAGAGAGAAAAAAAAAAAGCCCATCGGCACGTGACAACTCCAATTTGCGCTGAGGAAAAAAAAAACGACCGGCAGAAAGAGCTCTCCGCGCCGAAATATTCGTCTGGCTCTTCGAACGGAGCGAGCGCGAGAGAGAGAGAGAGAGGAGAAAGAAAGAAAGAAATATATTCGCGCGTGCACGTGTGTACAAGATAATCGGCGGCGCAGAGAGAATAAAATTGAAAAATCAGTAACGTCGTCGCTCCAACCGCGAGACATTAACCTCTCCGTCATTAATTACCGATCTCGATCGGAGTTTGCGCGGTGCTCGCACATACGAGAGAGCTCGAGTCAAAATTTCTCCAAGCCCGTGTTTCATTTTCTTCCTCGTTTCTCTCCGTGTCGCGAGACGACGCGGGCCTATCGAGAGCGCGCGTGTGCTATTTTCTTTTTTTTCTCGTTCCGTTTCTTCTGTCGCGAACTTCCATAGCTGCGAGATAAAAAAAACTCGCAACGCACAGAGACACGCGCGCGCACACGCACACGTACAGTGCGGAGGAGAAGATCCAGGAAGATCGCGAAGTCGAATCGTCATCGGTCACCGAGTCACAGTCAGCCGGACGAGCTCGTCGAGGGGAAAAAAAGAGGAGGAAAAATAAACGCCAAAAGAGCGAAAATAAAAGAGAGACGATCGCGCGAGAGGGCTGAGAGATTTTTTTTTTCCAGTTTCGATCTTTCCACTCATTCTCTACCTCCCTTTCTCTCTCTTTCGCCATATGTGCGCGTGTGAGTGTGCCTTATTAGTGCGGCTGTGTTTTTGTGCCTTATTCGCGTCCGAGCGGGACGCGTACGAGAGAGTTATCGGCGACGCTTGATCGTCGAGCTTCCTATTTCTCCGTTTCGCGGAGAGACCAAGAGCAGAGAGAGAAAGAGAGGGATAATAAGGCGAATAATATAATCGGGTGAAACTCGTATCGTCGAGGAATAATAAGAAATAGAGCTCGGGGAAGCCAGCGCGGCGAGGAAAGCGAGGGAGAGAAGAGGAAAAAAAAAAGCGGGAACTTGAATATCGTCGGGTCTGAACGTTTGCGAAAATCGCGATCCCCTCTCCCGCCAGGTGGGCCCCCACCCCTCGCGTATACGAGTGATCGTCGCGATCTTTTTTTTTTCTCCGGCAAACGTCAAACGTGTCGCGAGGGAGTCTCGTCGCTCTTTCGTCGGGCGATTTTGAGGAATAAGTCGTTGAAATTTTCGTTCGTGCAGCAGTCCGAGTTTTGAAAACTCGGAAAAAACGGCCGCCATCATAGAGCCCGCAACGAGAAGCAACGGAGCTCAGCAGCAGCGGGGAAGTTTGAACGGGATTAACAACGGCGTTAACACGAGCAACAGCACCGGAGCCGTTCTGACGAACCAAGCGAACAATTCGAGCAACAGCAACACCATGTCCAAGCTCTACGTTGGCAATCTACCCTCGGACTGCAACGAGGCGTCCCTCAGACAGCTATTTCAAGTTCACAATCTTTCGTGCACGACGATACTCGTTAAACGGGGAGGTTACGCGTTCGTCGATTGCTCCGATCAGTCGACCGCCGATCGCGCCATCGACAAGCTCAATGGTGAGTCGCGACGAAACGTCTCTATTCCCTTCACATTCCATTGCTTTTCTTCAACATTTAAAAATCAATTTTTTAATCGAAATTATTGTTTACGCCGACAAGAAATTAAATTGAGTCGCGATTACAGGCTCGATATCATGATAATGTTGAATCTCCGATTTGAAAATCTATATACTTTTAGAAATATATATTCTTTGATTAAAGAATATTTAAATTGCTAGTTCTACTTCGGTTCAACACTTTTGTCGCTTTTATTAACGCACCATTTCCTGCTTTCAGAAATTCTTTTTTTGTCCAGCATCGAGGGATTTGTCACGCTTCTCGCCTTATCACGCTTTTTTGCTCTTTTCATCGCTTTGCAAGCTTTTTTTTAGTAATTTTTTTTCAGGGTTACGTTTTATTGGAGATTTTGGTATGCGGCAGATTCCGCAGGAGCGGTTGACAACCTCTGTCCTGGGACTTTTTGCGTACGAGGATTCGACTGACGAATGGCGCGCTCCGAGCCTCCACCGAGACGTCTATCCTGGATTGATGCTGCTGCAGAGATGCCCGAGCCTGTACACAATCCTTGTTCAAATACATATTTGTAGAACTGCTAATGAGCTTTGCCGCATTTCCCAGCTTCGCTTCTTTCTCTTCCCAATTTGTAACAACCGACAATCAACGACTGCATGCTTGACAGAATATTTACACGTCGACGTAACCTCCAACAGAGAGTTTCGCGAGATTAAAGAAAAAATTTTAATCATAATGTATTCCATCATAAAATGTTTATTTTTCTCATTTTATTTCATAAAAAATATCTATTTTTTTCTCATTTTAATATGGAAAATACTGAAAGAGGCTACGTTGACGTTCGTTTTTGCTTATCAATGAGTATTTACGATACTTGTAGAACTTACCTGCAATAAAATAAAATTTTAACACGCTTTTTAAATAAATAATAAATTTTATGTATATTGTTATTGTTACAATTTTCATAGATTTTTGCATGACATAGATGTTGTTGTTTTTTAATGAGGAATATCCGTAAGAGTTTAATCATACGCTCATGAAATCCCAGATTGATCCAATAATATTTAAGCAAACATTTATTTGGCAAAATTTGAAATTTGTTGTTCGGAGTGGGGTGAGCCGGGCCAACGGGGACCCGAGTCGCAAGGTCAGCAACGCAGGGACGCATCGCGGAATTTCGATCAAAATTCGTGTTTTTTTAAAATCGAGATCGTACAGCTTAGAAAAGTACGAATCAACGATCGATGCGTATCGTCGTATACGACAGCGATCCCAACATCGTTGAGACTTTCGTTGCCCGTCAAAATTTGAAAAAAAAGTTGAACGACGATGGGAGAGAAACATTTTTTTTCGTTCATTTTTCTCTCTTATCAAACACACTACAAAAGTCTCTGTCTCCCTGAGCAAAATGTTTGGCGTACTCCGTATATAGACACGACATCCACCGGGCAGAGCACGCGCGATGTGGCGCCCGTTTCCGTACTCGCGAGAGAGTTAATTTCCATCTCAAACACTTGGGAACTCCATCGTGTCGAATATAAAGAAGAAATTCCCAAAAAAGAGAAAAATAGTAGGAAAAGACGGCGTGTGTCTTCGGAAGAGTCGACAATGAATTTCGAGTGGAAAGAAAAAAAAAAGAAAAAGAGATTCCTCGAGATGAAGCGCGATATAAAAAGACGTTTAAAAATAAATATTCCGATGATTCCGATAGAAAAGAAAAATATAGTTGGAACGCGGTTATTTTATTTAGGGAATAGTACGAGTATAGAGCGTATATATACGTTTTGGTAAAAATTGCCGAACACGCGACTACCTAGCCGGAGTTCTATCGTTTCCGACCATCTGCATAACGCCTCGCTTGGCCTCCGACACAGCCGTTCTCACTCTCTCTCTCTGTTTCTCTCCTCATTTATATCCCTCTCCCTCCCTCCCTCTCTCTCCCTTGTCTCTCCTTCTCTTTCCCGTTCGCGACGTGCCGAATTTGTGTGTCGGTTGGCCCCTTTTGCCTCGTCTGCCCCGTGCCGCCAACATATTTTTCGTCTACTACACTTCGGAGGAGCCCAGCTCGAAGCCCAAATCAGGCTGAGAACCGCTTGGCGCGACCTCGACAACGTTTCCGCCGAAAAAAGGCGCCTTTTCTTTCTCGCTCTTTCGCCGATTTCTTTCTATATGGCTCTCTCCGTAGACTCACTCTCGTGCGTGTGTATCACTCCCCCCCCCTCCTCCTCACTCCTCCCTCCTTTCCTCCCCCGCTCGCACTGCCAGCTCCTTTGCCTCGAATTATAATTCTTTTTTTTCCCCCCCCTTCTTTTTTTCTCAAAACACTCACCCCATTCACGGACATCTATCAACAATTATCCACGCTCCGCACGGTCTGTTCGATAACTATATTATCGTTTTTTTTTATATCCACGATCGCGAATCGATTCGAAATTTTCTCGATCACTGTTATCAGAAATTTCAACAAATCTGCCAATTTTTTTTTGGCACTCTCAGTTTAATTTGTTTTTCGCTGCAAATTTGTCTGGTAAATTTTTTTATCATTATTTTATCATAATCGTGCATCACAAAATAAATATCTGTTCTGTTAGTATATAGAATATTGTTTAGAATATTCTGTAAAATAAAATATTTTATTTAGGTTTTTTGCACTATTTTTTACATTTGTTATTCGAGTACTGTTTGACTGTTGAATCAAAAATGTATCCTGTCAAGTCAAAATTTATTGAAAATTGACAAATTTCATGAAAATTTTCGTTATTCTGCTTTTATTAATTTCTTGAACCGAAACCAGCAATTTTTGTTGAACTTGAAGGGTTTTGTTTTTTATTTAAGAGTTTTTATTTGAAAGACTTGAAGAATTTTTATTTCTTAAACTATATGCGAGTTATTCGTGCATTTACAGCGATATAGTCAACTACAACTATACATTTTTCCAGTAAAATCAATTTATTTATTTATTTTTTTAAATTTCGATCACTTTTGTAGCTCGATCTTTAAACTTCAATCTTTGATTATATATATTGATTATATGATTTGACATAAATTTCAATTTTATGTCAGAAGTGTACATATAGTCGTCTAGATCGTGGTCGACCACGTGGTGATGCACAAGCATGGCCACGCATCATGGCGTCTCGAGGCGCCAATCACACGCTTCCCGCGCTTTTTCGCGTCTTCGTACCCTCCGTACACGCTTCATTGGACGTAGCGCCGCCTCACGAGAAGATCGACAAGGTCGCTTACATTCACAACCGAAATGTTTTAAAGGCGACTTTTGATTAAAGCTTAATACTATTTTATACTATTTTGAAAAATATATTACTTATCAGCAATTAGAAAATGCTGAAATGATATTAATTTTTTAGCTGTTTAGATGTTATGTTGAATGATTATTTAACATAACAAAATTTTTTTATATAAGATCACTTTAACACAAAACACTTATTTTTTTTTATGTCGATACGAAATCTTAGTATCAGTGTCTTTACTAAAACGTTTTTGAAATAAATTTAAAATGCATTTCTTTTCTCATTTAAAGTTTCTGACAAACGTCTTTTCACACATGTCGCGTTTATTATGGAAATTCTCGATAACTTTATGATTATCACGAAATCATTTTATGTTTACGAGTAAAATATTTGTTTTTTAATCAAAAAAATATTAGAAAGCAACAATTGTCGAGTTGAGAATCGTTAATCGAGTGAACGTGCACTAGCCTTTTCAGTTTGGAGATTTAGAAATTGTATTTTCGGTATACTTACTCTAACGCCTTTTCCAAAGATCAACGCGAAATTTTTTTGTTGTGTCTAATCATTGAAAAGTGAAAAAAATGATATTTCGATAAGAGAGAATAAAATTTCACACTGCGACATTTTTTAAAAACAAAAGACGGATTTTAAAATATCTTGATTTTTAAACTGAATTAGAAACATTTGCAGAACGATGTTTACATCTGCAGGTAAATTTCTAGATTACGATTCCATGCGAAGACAGTTTATTTACAATTTCACAAAGCCTCCAGCTATACCTGATGGTTAATTTTTTGATTTTTTTTTGGGTAGCTCTATTCGAACAATTCATCAAATTATTATGTGATCAGGAGTTTATTTAATTAAATATTAGTTTGTGTATGAGAGAGTAAAAAAAACCAGAAATAAAGTCTAAAATTCATCATTTTCTGCTTTTTATTGTTAATAAATAATTCAAAGTCGAAGGAATTCTTCTTTTATATCATTGTTTATATCCAAAAAGATAACGCAAAAAGAAATTTCAGAAAAGTCGTTAAAGTAAATCACTACCGTATTTTTTCTTTACGTTCACACATTGTATAATGAGAATCGCATGATAAAAAAGAAGGAGAATCGTATACAATAGAACTTAAAGGAGTTTCAAAGAAAATGTAGGTAAAAAGTGCATGCATCGATTTTCAAATCAGAAAAATGAAAAAGAAGCTTTGACGCGTCAACCTTCAACTTTATTCCGAATATTTATGTATCTTTGTGCTAAAGAGAGTCTCTGCTATATGTAATGATATCGTATTTTTAGAATGAAAGAAAACGGGGGCCTATTTTCTCGTTTCAAACTCTCCACGATGATCCAACGCGCCTCCGTTTTTCTTCATCGCTGGATCGCTGACTCTCTCGAGCGATTGAACGAGGAAAACACTATATATTAAATTGTTTTCCCCCTCGTTGACTTATTAAATTTCTGTTTCGAGTTTCTTCACGATCCCTTCCACTTCGATGTGAGAGTTTCTTCAAAATTTAACCTCACAGCATTTTCACTGTTCAACAAATTTCTTCTATATAACGATTTCGAGTAATTTTTTCCAATCTAGGTGAAATATAGCTAAAAGTAATAATAGTGTATCCAAACGTCGGAGTGTGCAAAACGCGAAAAAAAAGTTGAGGAAAAAATAATGAATAAAAAGGCGTGCAAAAGGAACGGAAGATCGAAGAAAGAATTTTGAACAGATGCTTATAAGCCGCTGAGGATACGTAGTCTTTGATATTCTACGGGCACGTAACAGCCGCTGTCGTTCCTGTCTCCGTCTTTTCACAGTATCGGGCATAAGGACAGGAGACGAGAGACGGAAAGCAGAAGAGCGGGAGCAGAGGGCAAGGAGGAGAGAAAGAGAGAGAGAGAGGGAATATCTCGAGCGAGAAAGATCATGCTCGATACAATAGGTTTTAGACCATCTTTCTCGTTTGAAAGTTGGCTAGTTCACTTTCCGAGGCCAGAAAACTAGTTAGGTAGGTTAGGCTTTGGACTAGCTTAGTTAGAGCCCGCGAGAGAGTGAAAAAGAGCGAGCCGAGCCGAAGAGCTGAGTGATGAGAGTCCTTCGAGCTTAGAAATCCAGCACCTTTCCTGCGTGTGCGTATACGCGCTTCCATACGTGTATATACCTCATTCTCGCAAAAGTATTTCGTATTGAGAGTCACGAATGAAGATCGTCTCTTTCTCGCTCCACAGCGACCCAGCAATCTCATTGGTCCTTCCCAAACTTGCGAGATACCTCTCGGATTCGCTGTTCTACCGCGCCTTTATTCTCACGGGGCTCGTGTGAAAATCTCGAAAAATATTTTCAACCATCCGAGAAACGTAGATTTCGCGATTTTTTAAAAATAATATATGCCTTTTTTTTAATTGCTATGAGATAAAAAGAAAAACTGAATCTCGTTTATTGGTGTAGTGTTGAAACGAGGTTACATTTTGGAAGTTTGACATTTTTTTGTTACGAAATCAAGGTTGAATTTTGTAAAATTTTTGTCGCTTTTTACCATGACAAAAAATTAAAGTCTACGATTTTAATGAGAGAGATGAAAGTGGGCTCAGATTCATTTTGGCCAGGAGCCACTTCAATTTTTTTTTCATTTACGTATACAAAAGAATGCAAAATCATATTCACTCTCTACAATTTAAAAAGGTTCAATTAAAATTAATTAATCTTATCTCATAAAGATGAATTAATTTCATTTCGAATAGTGATTATCAGTTCTTAAAGTATAATCTTTTACGAAGTTAAGTGCACCAAAACGATATTTTTAATATTTTATATTCATGGAAAGTTCAATTTCCGAAAATAAAAAAAGATTAACTTACGAAATTCATATATATTCCTGGAAAGATCTTGATGATTCGTAGACGCGATAGACTCCACAATGTCATTCAAGAGTCAGAGAGAAGCAAAATTAAGATGTGCGCGCATCTTTTCATATAATGAGTGTCCTGGCACATGTCAAAGTGATAGTGATGAGATCTCTGGTCTTAAATACGAGACCGCACATTTGGCTGCATTAGATGACGATGGCCCCCGGGAGTCGCGAGATTACATGACGCTTCGCCATCGTCGTCGACAACAGGAAACTGCCACATTCTTGCATCCTTTCTCCTCGTCTCTCTTCTTCTTCTTCTTCCTTACATCATTTCATATACAGCGAGCTTGCCCTGTGGATACCCAAACACGCCCTCGATAAAGGCACGAAATCTCTTCGAACTTGTAAAAATTTATATTCATTTTAACTTTCAAACTAGGCTAGATTCAATCTGGCTTATGACAATTATTGTATTGAAGAAAATTTATAAAAATTATGTAAGTAGTAAAAAAATTATTAATAGGAAAGAAATTAGCTGAAAGTAAAGTAGAGCGACTAATCCTAACGTTTCTTATATTCATTTATTTATTTCTTATAATGTTTACGGGATTGTGTCATATGTTCAAAATAATTGAAGTCCAGAAGATTTTGAGAGTGCCTACCAAAAAATTTAATATAAATAGGAATTATTTTTCTTGGATCAATCAACTAAAAAGTTTCCATCAGTTACATGATAGGTTTTACTATAAAGTGACAAGTATACTACTTATTTAAGAACTAAATGTATTTTTATAATAGAATTAGGTATTTTTCAAATCTGGATTAACAATGCATTCTATGCAATGCCAAATTCAATGCTATTTTCGAGAACCAATTATAAAATATAATCAGTTTCATGATGAACAATACAGTTGTCACTTTATGTAGTAAAATCAACCATATCTTTTCCTCCGTGTTCAAAATCTACATAAAAATGTATGCTCTTGCAAACTTTTTAATAAAGACATTTTTGGTTGAAAATCGAATTTATAACGCTGAATCATTATTTTCAAATATATATTTCAAATATTGTTTCACATAAAAGTAACCATTTCCAAAAACAATTGATTATATTAATTAAACATTTTGAAAACTGTAAAACGAAAAACCTGAGGTTACACGCCTTTCGCATTAACAATTATAATGATAAATAATGACGGAAAATATAAGCCAAAAATATATATAATAATCCACAAAACATTGACACAAGATTTATAATCTTAGTCATAAAGATAATTCTATATTAAGATCTTAAAATCACTAAATATCTGAATAACCGCGATAATTCTTAGGATTTAATTATAATAATCGTTAATTTTAGTATTCTGTAATTACAATAAACAGCACGTTTGTAAAAACCGTGAGAAAGTTTCGAATTGAATCGAAAGACATCCTTAAATGCCATGGCACATATATATATATGCTGTCGTCTGGAAGGCTGAAATTTTGATAAATTCGAGGAATGGGTAAGAAAATGTGATGGAAAACGAGTGAAATGGGCATTGAGAACCTCTGTGGGAAGAGTATAAGATCTATAAACCGTTATCTGGACGTGGACGCGCTCGCGCGGGCCTAGCGCGAGTATATTCGGGTTCACGACACTGTAATATACGTTACGGAATCGTACGTCTCGTTCTCTCATCGCGGGAAGTCGTGGACTTCGATCCTCCGTCCTTACGCGCGCACACATGGCCGACCAGGCATTTTCGTAGCGTCAACGATGAAAAAAAAAAAAAAACTCTTGTAGTACACATAGTATTACATTATACCACACGCATTTACACACGCCAGGATTTTTCGTAGTATTCGCATTAGCGACTTGAATGAAACGAGATATCGGAAGCATCCCGCGCCAACCGGCCGTACGTCGGAATTATTTTTCAGGGTCTGTCGAAAACCCGATAACTCGCTTCTTTCTTGCCTCTATACGCTGTTCTCTTCAATTTTAAAGAAAATTCGATCAGAAGCGTTTATTTCAAAAATTCAGTTTATTTTGTATATTGCCACGGTGTCTCACAAAACAGAAAAAAGTTTCGAAAAAAATTCGATCAAAAGCATTCCAAAAGTTTAGTTTATTTTGTATATTGCCATAGTGTTCCAAAAAAAAGAAAAAATTTTTTGAAAAAATTTGATCAAAGACGTTTATTCCAAAAGTTCAGTTTATTTTGTATATTGCCATAGTGTTCCAAAAAAAAGAAAATATTTTTGAGAAAGTTCAATCAAAGATGTTTTTTCCAAAAGTTCACATTATATTGCCATGGTGTCCCATAGAAAAAAGTATACCGATAATGACATAACGATTATATAACTTCCAAGGATTCAATAGACTAAAAAGCACAGCAAAAGTATTACAGTAAAAGGAGTAGAGCAAAAGAAGGCATTACAGAAGATGACTTAAGGGGTTTCGGTAGCGTTGGCGAAAATAAATGAAATTTTACATCGTTCCAAAAGTGCATTGAAATTATTAATGAAATAATAACCTTGATGTTTGAATCATCCATTCTGCCTTGAAAAAATGTTCAGTAATTACCTATTACAGTGGATATCGTTAAGGACACGAAAAGATATCGCCACTTGAAATTTTGGATTTTTCCTATTTTCCATTCTCGAAAAATCAGGTTGAAGGTCCTCGACAAGCTAAATTTTCTTAGTTCATGTGAAAAAAAACTTGCAACACAATTTTCTATTATTTTGTATCAAATATACCTGGAAAAATTATACCGGAATAGGTCGGGGATCGTAAACATTAAAAAAAAAGAGAGAGGAAATTCGTCGAGCGTAACGAGGAAAAAAAAATTCCAAATTTCCGAGAATATATCGACTATTGTGTTTATCCATGGTGATTATTCGTCGAGGTCGAGTGAAAAACTGAACACGGTCTTGATTGTTTGAATTTTCGACTGAATTTGGAATCATTAAGCCGGTAATAAAGTGTCGGGGCAAGACGTGTCGGATCTCGCCAGGTACTTCGTTATCGAAAAACATTTCGTAGAAATTCAACAAGTTCAAATAGAGTGTCAGTTTCAGTTATTTTCAATCATACGAAAAGTGAATAGTGTGTTTAGTGTTTTTAATTTATAATATCGTTCCAAAAATACTTTTTAAAAATGTCGGTCTGGATGTATCCTATATAAAAAAAGAGATGAAACCTCTAATCAATTAATAGGAATAGAGCGCATTGTACCAAGTTTTATGAATTGTGCGCCTATATAGAAGAACAGAAAAATATGAATGCAAACACGTTAAAAAAAAACTTGTCGCTCATAACAATTTAAAAAATTCAAAAGTATGATTTTATATCATTAAAGAATATATCGATTAAATAATAAGAATTATTTCTGATTCTTTCAATTGCTTATTTTTTGCAATTTGATTATCAATGCACTCTTAATTTTTTTAGATGACTAAGCTGGATTGAATGTTGTATAAAAAAATACACTGCATGCAGAGCAGTGAAAATAAAGAATTTGATATCTAAATCCAAAATAATAATATTAAAAAAAACAATCGTGGGCCAAACGCGAGAGGCTGCAGGGTCAGGCCTTGATCGAATTGGCAAGAAATGATTCATACGTAAACGACATTCCAGGGCCAATCGACAAGGCCATGGTCAACCTATTCATTCTCTTCCATTGGTACGTGATTGTCGATCCAAAGAAAAATATCGTCGACTCAAACGTAATACTCTGTTACCGGAGATGAAAAAATACTTCTTAAATTGTTTTCAAAAAAATTTCATAAACATGAAACGAGTACTTAGAAAACTTTCATGAACGCTTATTCCTTAAAACAATAATTTTTGGTAAAGCGATAGTGGTCTGAGCAGGAAACGTTTATCTAAATTAATGAGAAATATTTTCTGCATTTTAAATTGAATCGCAGCTAAACGTGAATGCACGCAATCCAATTTCATCGAATGACAATGGCCTGGTGCAAAAAAAAAATAAAAAAATAAGAGGAACAACTCGAAAATTCTTTCGTATTTGTCTTAGATACGAGGCCATTGACTTCTTTCAAATATAAGTACGATGTTGAAGCCTAATGGCACGCTTCTGCGAAAAGAACAAATTTCGGGCAACGCACGCAAACGTACACGCGTGTGCTTATTCCCGTTGGCTCTTATCTCTTATCGTATAACGCTTAATTATAAATGCTAACGACCAAAAGTTCATACTATATACAATGATTGATAATAATCCACGTTCTTTCACCAAAATCATTATAATTTTGCAAGATTCTCGTTTCTTTCCTCCGTGTGTAAAAATTTACAAAATTCTCAATCTGTTGATTATAGACTAAATATCAACGTTATTGATGGTTCACTTCGATCATGAGTCTTTCCTTTCTTTTTGTGAGGCGAGAAATTCATTAATCAACAAATTTCTGCTTGACGGTTGATATATGAAAAAAGGAATTGGTTGAGAAAGAAAAAGTGGAAAGATGAAAAACCAAGTACGAACGCGAGAGTTCGGTTCGCGAAATCCGAGAGATTCGACAGGTGTTAACGTACGCGCTGGCAACTGCTTTCACAATCGTTTTTTCGCCACGTCCTGTAAAACGAATAAGCTTTAGCACCTGCTTTCTTCCGATTCACGAGCACAGAGATAATACCCAGGATCCTTGGATAATTAGACATTTATTTTTTCCTCGCTCTCTTGTGACGAGCCCTCGATCATTAGGGTCTTTTTTCAAGGAGCGAAAATTGAATAATGAATTATTAAAACCCGGACTGATCAAATTTTCGGACTCCTTCAAAAGCATAAGTTTCGAAACGAAGTTTCGCGGTTGAGCAAGCCTGCCATGTACTCTTTAACTTTGTTTCATCGATTATATTGTGGATTCATCACACCCCAAGGGAGATCGAAAATTTTTCTCTCTTTCGCGACGAGCCCAGCGTGATATGAACGAGCAATTGAGTCAAGTGCGAATACTTTTCGAAAGAGAAAAAATCGACTGTAACAAAATTTCTTCACAAGTGCTCTTTCAAAATGAAAATTTTTCCAACTTTTTGCACAATTTCTCTTCCAATAATTAACCAAACTAGACATTTTAAATAATATCCTCATATAAAAATAGAAAACCTTTTCCGAAAATTATGTTTCCTACGAATAAAATTTTCAAAAGCAGATCTAAATTTAAAAAAGGCAAATTTTAAATTTCAAATAGCAAAATTATGAACGTCGCAATTGTGCCAAGAACTCTGGTTCGGATGTAAGGACAAAAGCGAAAGCGAAAGCGAACGAGCAATTGAGTCAAGTGCGAATACTTTTTGAAAGGGAACAAAATCGCCTGTAACTCTCAAAATGAAAATTTCTCCAACTTTTTTCACGATTTTTCTTCCAATAATTAACCAAACTAGACATTTTGAATAATATCCTCACCTTATATAAAAATAGAAAATTATGTTTCCTATGAATAAAACTTGCAAAAGCAGATCTAAATTTTAAAAAAAAGCTAATTTTAAATTTCAAATAGCAAAATGATGAATTTCGCAATTGTGCCAAGAAATCTGGCTCGGATGTAAGGACAAGCGAAAGAAGGGAGAGATTCACGAATGACAGATAAAAAGGAAGAAAGAAAATCGAGTCGAAAAAAAGACGAAGAAAGATGAGGAGGATCGACTTTCATGTTTCTTCGTGTACTTTTTTTGTATACATGTGGACACGAGAGAGTATACTTTTTGTGTGTTGAGTTTATGCACACGAACACAGTGAACATTATGGTATAGTATATACAGAACAGAGTCAGGACCTATCTTAACGTACGTACGTCCGACCGACATTTTTGGCTTCTCTCTCCCTCTCTCTCTCTTATTCTTTCCCCTCCTCTCTCACTCCAGTCCCTCTTCCTCTCGGTTCACGTAATATTGCTTCTTTTGGCAAACTAACCTACCCACCTAAGTGACCCATTGTGCTTCCTTCACATTTTTTTCTTTTTGTTCGAGTGCTCTCACGCCGTGAGGGAGGCTCATGGGCGAATAATGCAAAAGGGATACGAAAAATGACGAGCAACGACAAAAGTATATACCACAAAGCGCTCTTAAAGTATAGTTATATCGTTGTAGCATCATCCAACATATTTATTTAAAAAAATTACAGTACATATAATCAGCAGGCTCTCTGCAAAATTTTAGAGTGGTTCATCGACTAAATTATCCAGAAATTAATTATAAATAGTTATTTATGTTATAGTGACGAGATAACATTAGGATGACACGATAATTTTTATTCTTGCTCACTTTAAAATTGAATTCATTGATTTTAGGGTACTGCTATAGAACCCTTAATAATTATTTTCTGATATTGCAATTGTTTCTAAAAATTATTTACAATTTTGGTTACAATGCGTAAATATTCTTGCATAGACTTCTATTCTAAAATAGTCTCAATTTTTCGTGAATGACGTCAATTAGTTTTTCATGACTTTTAACTAGTCTGCATCAGCAATACGATGCAGCAATACCTTACCTTGATTAAAATTATTTTTACTTTTTGTGGATTTTTTAAATACGAGATAATATTTTCGGAAATGTATGTTTATTTGATCATTGATAAAAAATTTCAATTTAGAGTCAAAATGACAAAATTTTTAACAAGTGTTAATAATAAAGTTTGAACTATTTGATAACCATGAAATGAGTGAGAAAGGCAAGGAGGCTATGGAAAAAATATTTTTTGGAAGATGACAATTTTCAAAAGCGAAAGTATTTCTAAGGGTTGAATTTATTTTACTGGTAATTGGTAGTGATAGAACGCGTATTGTTTCTCACTGGAGCATTGGTTCATTGCTGGTCGCGGGCCAAGCTTCATGAGAAATGTAAAGTCTTTTGCATTGTGGGACATTCCAGAAGAATTCGATAACTCGGTTGAATACGATTTCAGACCTGTCACGAACAATTGATAGGGTTGCATAACCCAGAAAGATGATTATTCACTATCGAAACGAGTTTTTAAATTTTCAACAAAGGAGTCTAAATGTAATGAGCAACATTAGGAAAATTTACGTAATAATTAATATAATACAGAAAATACTGCATTTGTATACAATTTCAAGCTACATTTCCTGGCTCGCTTCCTATTAAGGATGTTATGTTCGAAAACGAAAATGATCGAAAAGCTCTACAGACTCACCACCCTTAAGAATATTAATAATTTTTTTCATAAAGTAACACACACATGGTTAGCTATTTATTACATTAAAATATTACATCGAAATGTTTGAATTCCTCGATGCACTTTGGTCAATTGAGTTGATCATTATCAACTGTCGTTGACGGTCTTATGATTTTATCACGTTTTTTTTTCGATTTTATATTGTACTTTTTTCATAAATGATTTTGATAACCAGTTGTAACCATAATAACATTTACATTTAATTAATCCACAAACTAAATTGTAGATCCCTAATATTCCATAATTGTCTAATGGTCATTTATTTTTTGATCCGGTAAAAAAAATTGTCGAAGATTACCTCATAACACGTTATGATAAAATAGTTGCATGTATTGAAATGCAATTTTTCATGTAAATGATCGATATATAATCAATACAAAATTTCTTTTCAATGTGTAATTTCAGTTTTTTGTTATTTCAACACTTAAATAATAAAATATTGAGTAAACGATATTATACGATTATGACTATCTTAAACATTTTCTGTCTTCAATGTTAGACTATAGAGACATATCCAGAGATTTCCTTAATAATTAGGTCTACGTAAGTAATTTGAAAGATGATTAGAAATAAAGAAAAAGAATGTGAGTTTTTCTGGGTTTCCGAAATTGTACGTTTCGCGGAGCAATCATGAAATAGAACGATCGGTAAACGAAAGGGTGGAGTGTGAGAGAGGGAGACGACGGAAGTAAGGAAAAAGAGAGGAGAGAGAGAGGGGGGGAGAGAGAGAGAGAGAGAATGAACATACATTAGGTGGCTTAGGCCGGTTCGGCCGGGGCAGCAGGAAGCCTCGTGCGTTCTGTTGGAGGCATGCGTAGATTCGGAGCTGAAGGAAAAGAAGATGGACTATGGGCCCGAGAGACCTTGAGGCCCAGGCGGGCTCCGAGCCTTGGCCAAATGGTGGTGGAACACTCGGCAGGACTAATACTGACCCACAATGCGTATAAAGGGCACTTGCCATCCTGCTCCGTCGCCAGGACAATTCTCTCGTTCTCTCCCTCGGAAAGCCTGCTAACCTACTCTTGGCCTCTCCAGCCCACATCCACTAGCTCTCGCCTCCTCTCTTTTTCTCCGAATACACACATGCCTGCGTTCCACGTGAGCCTCTCTAGTCTCTACCCCTGCTTTTACGATCGTTTTGTCTCGCTTTTACCAACGCACCCCTCGTCACTAGACTGAAATTCCTATTCGAAAATCCTCCCTCCTTCTCTCTTCTCTTCTCTCAGACACGGCCCCCTTCCTTTTCTTCTTTCCTTCACGACCCCGAAATCTCCGAGCCCGCGTTACGCTCTCGTATATACGCGTAAAAAATATGGATCTTTTGCACTGAAAAAAAGAATTCGGTGATTCAGTATTATCGATGCTATTGGAAATAACTTCATTGGTCCAAATAAAACAATTATTTTTTTACTTCTCTGCATTCGTCGTTTACAGAGTCGGTTTTCATCTCAGAATCATTCTTAGCTTGGTAAGATCTATTTTTTGAAAGAAATAATATTTTATATCTTATACAGCAAATAGGTTTGGGAATCTATTTTATTTCATTCGCAGAAAAATAAGTCGCGTACTTAGACTCTCCTTTTCAGAGAATTTTCATTTTGAAAAATAAACATCGAAAATATTATTCGTTTTTGTATGAATGATAAATATTAGTAAACATCATTGAAAGCATTAAATTTTAGGATTGAAAGTGAGTCATGCTTAAAAGAAACGTGTTCGAATGAAATTAGCTCTAACCCTCTAAGAGAAATAATTTATTTCGAAATTGAAACAATATTTGAATTTTACCTAATGAAACTTTCAAACAAAGTCAAAGTACACTTATTATTCTCAGTTATAATTTTTTTTCGACAAAAAAAACACTCCACAACAGTAACATAAAATATTGATTTAATCAGTCATGATAATCTTGAATTTTTCCATTAGACATTTTATTATTCCAATAAAATAAACATGTTCGAATAATCATACATACATTTATTATAACCCGTTAATTTACTTGCAGTATGCTTGCTGATTTCCCTTGTAGCTATATTTTTTCAAAGAAATATCGTTTACGAAGACCCACCACAATTCTGTTAATTTTGAAACATATTCGAAGATAAATTGCGTTTCATAAATTTACTCCAACTTATGAGCACACACGATTGCTTCACAAAATTATTCTTTTGAATTGAGACATTTTTCAAGGAGCGTTATATTTTGAATGAAAAATTACCCCTCTATTTAGTTCACTATAGCATAAGTATACATTCGAGTGAAGACTTTTTTCTAAAAAAATGTTTAAATTTGAATAAAAAATTAGGACTATATCTATTCTCATCTGATATTGTCGTCCGCGCTCTCAATGTGGCAACTTTTTAACCGGTACCTCCCTCATTTCCTAAGCAGCCGGCTTCAAATCGAGCATGAAATTTGAGTAGAGACGCGCGGAGCGTTTAGAAACGTTCGCGAAATACGATTCGAATTAGAAACTCGTACGTTCCTCTCTTTTTCTCTCTCTACTCGTCTCTTGCCCTTTTATTTTTCTCCAGCGTCTCATCAGCATTTCCGGTACGAACGTGCGTAACAAAGAGCTAGAAGAGAGAGAGAGAAAGAGAGGGAGGCAGAAAAGGAGGTTGTGACGGTGGTTGCTCGCCAAATCGCCCTTCGTGCGTAAAACCTGTTGTGTTACTTTGTTAGAATATCCTGCGAGGATACAACACTTCACTTTATATTGTACGCATAATATGAAGTTCTGCATCTAGATAGAAGGGGAGCGGATTTGACACGGCACATGTCTAAGTAGCCATCCAGTGGTCGTAACTACTGCCCTTTTCTCCATCCATATTTCTCCGCTTTTTTCCTTTTTCCCTCTTCGTGTCGCTAATATTAGGCTATAAACTTGTAAAATGTGCATTAACTCGCGCGTAGACTCCTATTCGTCAAATAATAGCTTTTGAGAATGTCAAAACAATTTTTATTCAACATAAATTGGTTGAAACGCTTGAAGCAGATGTCAGATAAACTAGAATTTAGCTGGCGAAAGTATTTATCAAATCTAAAATCGTAATACATGTCTCTAAACGGTGGGTCAACTAAGCCAACTTCAACCTACACCTAAAAGAGGGCTTGTCAGCTTATACTGGTGTGCAATAGTCAACGTTGGTCGCTATTTCCAAATGGTTTTTTTTTTCAACATTAATCGATAAAGACATTTGTCTAATATTGGCCTATACGCAGGTGAACTATAGGTACGCTTCCAGTTATAAGTTGGCCTTAGTTGGTTCAATATGTAGAGAGGCTGCAAATGACTAATATTCTACTTTGACACACATTGAACCAACTTTGGATAACTTAAGGTGAAGAGAACTAGTTGACTTACGTTGGCGTAAGTTAGCCAACGTTGATCGCTCTTTCTGACTTTTTTCAGCAACATTAATCAACATAGACATTGGTCTAACACTCCAATGCTCTATCTAACCCTTCATTATCCAACATTATCCCAGACGCTGGTGAGCTTAATATACTTTCAATTGGAAGTTGGCTGTAGTTGCCTCAATGTGAAGAGACGCCGAATGAATTATTTGGTCGTTAACCTCTGTTCGCTTACATTGGACGTTGGTCTTAGTGAGCCTAACATTATATAGAACCAGCATAATATGTGTTGGTTGTTGGTCTATGCAGCTCAATGTTTTCAACTAATCCACACGTTTATTCAGAAACTGCGAAACATTTAAAGAATATGAACCAGAGTGCACGTGCACTGTGAGAGATTGTAAAAGACTTGACAACCAGCGGGATTTGTATAAAAATGTATAATATAATAAAAAGAAAAAGTGCGTGCGGATTTAAAACGTCTTTGGTACTTCTCATCGATCATCTCGTTTCTTTCTCATTTTTCTGGTTCCTCCCTCTCAGAACTTTTGACTAAATAATAACAAAAAGAGATGCGAAGCCACCCGTTGGGCTTCGGTTCGTTTAGAACGTCACCGACACTTGGGCGAAACTTCATAATGCTCCGTTAACAAGTTCGCATGTATTACCGCGCATAATGCATCCACGGCAATCGCAACGAAAAGTATAAGAAGATGAAGAGGAATAAGAAGAAGAAGAAGAAGAATAAAAGTATATACGAGGAGGAAAAAAAACGTTCACGAGAGCCAGTTCAACGACACTTTCTCATAACCTCTTGATCCTGATTAGAATATGACAGGGGACGAAAACTAGAAGCGCTCGATAGGGAAAACTAGAGTCGACGACCTGAGTGGTCAAGCAACAAGTCGCTGCGACGATTCTTCAAAACGCGACGTACGAGCACACCCTGCTTTCATAAGTATACATCGAAATAGACGAAAGTAGCGGTGCACGTGCGAGCTACCGACAAAATCACCCTGAAAAACCCGGAAGCGAAGCTTCTTTTCCGGTTGGATCGTGTCTTCGTCGCACGTATTACGAGCATTGGCATTATCTCGAAAACCGGTATCCCCGGACGCGTTAATCGCGCGCGTATTTATCGCCCGGCACCGCGATGCTAACTGCATGAATACTATAGTCTCTCCATGGGAAAAATCTTTCTTTGTTATTGCAACGTAACTCGGTGATGACCGTTTACCGATTTTTCACTAAAAAAGCTGTTCTATGAGAAAAAGGAGAAAAAAGAGAATGTGTAGAGGCATTAAGGCTAGTTGTTTATCAAAAATGTCGATTTAAAGAAAAATTTATTTTTCTAGAATCAAACGATTGGAACAGTTTCCAACTATAAAATCCAGACAAGAAAAAACATGTCTTTGCCGACTATTTAATTAAAATATTCGTAATTGAAAATTCGATTTTTAACATTAGGTAGTTGCGAGAATAGAATTCCGTACTTTTATTTTCAAAAAACAATTGTTTTGCACAAAAGTGGCCCTTTATAACAAACTATTTATTATATTCATTAAACATTTTGCAAACTGTAGAACAAATAAAAACTTGAGATTTCGAAACTATTAACTATTAACCATTAACGATAAATGACAATAAACATTTTCCGAACCTCTATATAGTAATACACCAAGCATTGACGTTTTAACGTTTTAATGTTTTGAAGAACCACGATAATTTTTAATTCCTTAAAATCTGAACCTTTATTTTAGTATTCTCTAATTGCAGTAAAAAGCATGTTCAAAAAATTGTTTTTCAAGTATTCAACTTGACTTGGAAGACATCCTTAAAAAAATTACTTTTTATAGAATTACGAAGGGATATCTGTTAGTGCCTACATTCGACAATTTATTTTTTTTTTCAGGATACACCTACCTCGGATATGCACTCGTCGTCGAGCCATCGGTGGCCAGTGGGACGAAAAAACGGTGAGTCGTTGAATACAAACTCTTTTTCCCGTTTCTGGCTTCTTTAATTTTCAAGAAAAATTTTTTTGTTTAACAATTAAAGTTTGTAAATCTGAAATTACCTTATTGGAAAAAATTGAGTCGTTGCGAGAATGTCAGTGCCCGAAAAATGGCTTTACTTTTCATTAAATATGCATGCGCTTGTAGATCCGCAAAGCCCGAGAAGCATTTCGTTCGTTCCGATGGGCCTTGCCTGGCTGGAAAAGTATTGATGGTAATCGAGGCAATTCCGAAGTGTGATTAACGGTGTGATAATTATTCTGCTATACATATACTTTTGTCACGTACATCGACGCTTTTACGAGCTTTATCGATCGAGATCGCGTGTAATTACAAAGATAATCAGGCACCTGACCACGAGCCAAAGCAAACGATATCGGAATTTTAAAAAGCGAGAGAGACGGATAGAGACAAAGGAGGGTTGGAAAGCTAGCAATTAATCGAGTAAACAGTGAAAAAAATGTGAAAAGAAGAAAAAAAATTGAATTGTAAATGAAAGTCACGCGACCGAGACGCGTGAAAAAAAAAAGAAGAAACCGGCGAACAATTATACAACTCTTTTTAGAGTTGTCGAAACCATAAATGCGTATTGAGATATTTCATTTTAATTGTAATCCGCGCGTTTTCAATTATCCCGCGTCAAGAACAGGATATTTTGCGAGACGTTGCTCCGAAGGAGGAGCAACGATCGGCCGTTTCGGTCCCGCTCCGTGAGAGGGGAAGAGCCGAAAAAGCGCGGCACCTGCCTTTTCGCTCACGCGCGCACATGGACACACCGAGACAAATGTATCCTGTGTATAATACTTATTTTATATGGCGTATCGCCGGTAAGCTCATCCGATTCCAACAACGTTCAGCGCCCGAGCTCGTGCAAACTTCGGGACGCTTCTTTTCGATAGTTTTGCCAGATCGTGCCACACAACTGCCATTCTCTCCTCTCGAGAAGGAAGGACGAGGATTTTACTCTCCCGAGAGTATTTTTTCTTCATCTCATAAATTTCTCGTAAACGCGTTTCTTATTTTTCATTATGTACCCTGTAGAAAATAAATTTTCGGATGTATTGAATCATTTAACATTCATTTTCGTACTCATGTATTTCTTTTTTATTCATTTTGAATCCAAAGAGTTTTTATATCGCTTTTACAACTTTTTATTCACTGGTAATATCTTAGTGTATATTTACTATTGCATTGAAAAATCAAATGATGCGAAGCTAGTCGTGCTGTGATGAGTATCGTTAGATAATAATCTTGAAAAAATGTATGTTTTATAAAATTGACGAAACTGCATTGAATGAAAAAAATATACAGATTATCGATCATTTAAATAATTTAACTAAAAAAATGCAATGATAACATAAAGCCTTAAAGCGGAATCCTCAACGATTTTTTAAATCGAATAGCAGTTTATATAGCAAACTGCGAATCGTAGTTTATAGCAAATGAATTGATCAATTTTCAATTAAATGTTTATCTTATTTCAATACCTAATTTAGTACCAATTTGCCACGCATTTATATTCAATTAATTATTTTAAGTATTGAAAATATTTAAGAATCAATTACTTGGAATATGTTTATACTAAACAATAATTACATTTTTTTCCTTAAAAATTGTCAACTGAATAGCAGCACCCCTTAAATGAGAATGCCGAGAAACTAATTCTTAAAGATTGTAACTATCGGAAATAACCCAAGAAAAAAACGTGGAAAGAGAAGAGAGAGAGAGAGATGACAATTTTAATGAGATTTTATTGATGATCTCTGTCATTGACTGCTTTTTTAAATATTTATATGCGAAATTTTGTGATCTGCTTAAGATTCATTAATTCAATATGTATCCAGTGCATGTTGTATATTGATTTCTGTACAATTCGATATGTATGTGAAATACGATGCCCCGAGAAATTCGAGGAAGAAAAGAATATATAATGGATGAGAAAAGTAGTGAATGAATGAAAAAAGAGCAAGAAGAATTGATGAAAGAAAACGAGAAGACGTAGAAAAATAAGGGAGGAAGTAATTGAAAGGGGAGGGACTGACTTTGCGAAAAACTAGTTTTTATACTTGGGGTTTCACCCTCTCTCTGTATATGCTTGGTCGTAGTGCATGTAACCAAGCGTAACACACCCAGGAAACTCAAATTTTTTAAGAACAGAAAAAGAAAGAAAAACTCCTCCGATATTCCTTTATGTATTTTGCCACTCAAAAAAATTCGAACTTTGGCATAAAATCTTTTTTACAAGATTCAAATATAATAGCAAATACTCTTTATTTGCTTTCATATTAATAATTTGAAAATTCGTAAATAGAAAAAATGTTGACAAATCGTGATTTTCTTGTGGTACAAACTAGACACGAAGATATCTGTATAATAAGTTTTATCGCGAAAAATTGGAAATGAAGGGGGATAATACTGATCCATATGCTTTGCTCGAGACCACAGAAAGTCGATGCAAGTGGCTTCGACACGACTGAAAATTCAATGCACTTCGCAATGCAAGGAGACCGCCCTAACCACAGAGTGCATCGCTGCATCACGCAGGCACGTGCAGTTCGCCCTTAGTATAATCTCCCCTTGCAATTAGCTAGATGCCTGCGGGATACATGCAGGACAAGACCAAGAAATAAATGACCACTCTTGGATAGTATACGCGACGATATTAATTTTTCGCACTTTTCACAATTGATTAGAAAATTAACGAATTCTTGAAAGTTTTTATTTTCCAAATGCGTTATGGCCCAGAAACCCAAAAATTCAACATAAAAACGCCAGATGTTTCATTTCAATGTAACAGCTCTGGTGCATTTTTTACGCGTATATATAGAATATAAAGAAGTATAGGTTCACAAATTTTTCTTGTTTTTGATTTGCATCGGAAATAATTCAATTCTTTTTTTTCTAGTGACAAGTTTTGAAATCTCTTCAGAACGATGGGCTCGTTCTGTAATAATGAGTATAAGTACTTTACAGACAAAGTTCAAGTCTAATTGAAATGCAAGATATGCAATGCAAGGTCTTGCGTTTCAATTAAGTTGAAACCTCACTTCAATGAAATTATGATTTTTAAATAAAAAATGAAAATTGGATATGCAAAGATTCATTCAAAACGTTTATATCTGAAAAGTGATATTATGATTTAATTAAATATTTAAAAAATACTAGTTTCTATACTACATATGGGGTGAAATGATTTTCAGCCTGATAACTCTAATTGTAACAAATACACTGTACCGGATTTCACCTGCAACGATGCATTGCACAATGCACCCCAAGCGATCGGGAAGAATGTCTCGTATGCAACGTGCAACTCACAAAAGTTGCAGTGCATTAAACGCCGGGTGCATCGAGCAGTAATGGTGCATTGCCCCGTATCTACTGGGCATTGAATTCACCCGGAATTCCCGGACCCTTCTTCGTTGCATGTTAAATGTACTCGAAAGGGTTGCACTTTTCCCGTTTGCATAACAAGGCCGAGTTGCATTTGTACTCCGCATACGAAGAACAAGCTCGTATATAGATTATCGACGTTGAGAGAGGCGTAACTCCGAAAAAAAAAACTAGTATCCCGACCTGCAACTTTTTTACCGACAAAATTCAAGTCGCTCCGGCCAAGCGCCAAATGCATAAATGCATCAGATGCATCGTTGCACTTGCAATTAAGTCTTGTTACGGTAACAGGTACAACCTTTTTGCATTCACTCTCTCCCCTTTTTGCATTCGGCACCGAACCACGTGCTTGCCCTCCCCCTTCAATTGCAAATGCACCGAAACTCGTACGCAGCGAGTACCTTGGCCATTACCCTCGTTGAACACGCTTCTCCTGCCCCGGAATGCGCACTTGCGAAAATCATTGCACGTATGGTGCATTCATTCAATTTTACGCGGAGATTCTTTCCGTTCTACAACCCCTATATTTGAATCACATTCGTGCAAAGTTTCACGAGACATTCACTGCTGTCTTAAAACATTCAATCTCAGAGACATTTCGAATACGTGTATCAAATAATAGAATTTATCGATGTACGATATTTGCACTATTGTACTTTCGTTATCGACGTAAATACTATTAAAAACGACTAAAACAATCAGATTTTTCATAATATGCTTAAAAAAAATGGTATCCAAAAAATAATAAATCCGCGAGAAGGACGAATCTTTGGAAAAAAAACGAGATTAAAAGTTATATTTGACGAGAAAAAAGTGAAACGTTTCGACGGTGTTTCATCGAAGCGGTAATATTGTATCTACACGTGACAGATGTGAGAATAAAAAAAGGGTGGGGGGGGAAGATACGGTCACATGCTCGTGAATCGCACTCGCTGCATAAATACCATTTTTATATACAGACGAATATAAGTGGCTCTGTGTTTTTTTTTCATTGAGGTTGCAGTCGCTATCTTTCTCATTCTTCCTCTTTCCTTTCTCTCATTGACCCCTCGCCTCCTCACCTCGCTGCACGCCCCACCGGTGTCTCTCCCCCCCTCTCTCTCTCTCTCGGGAACATTCTCGATGAGAATCGTTGCATGCGGCGCGTGCCAACCTCGTGCTCCAACTCCTCCCTCAGCCCTTTCCTTTTGCCGGAGCGACGCCGATGCAACTCAACCCTTCCACTCTTTCTTTTCATTTTCTTATTATTCTTCTTCCTTCTCTCCTTTATCATCATCCTTCTTCTTCTTCTTCTTCTTCTTCTTTCACTTTCGTGAACGAAACTCCCGCCCTTTCCTCTTCCCTCGCCTTTCCCTCTTCCCTCTCGCGTTTTCTCTTGCACCAGTCGACGTTCGACTCGGTGCATCCTGCTCGAGCGTACGTGCCGCATCTTATGCAGACAATAAAACGCGGCGCCACATTCAATCATCCACGAGAGACTCCGCACTTGTTGCATCGACACGCGTCCAACGAGAGCTTCCTGCTCTCCTTCATTCTCGCTCTTTCGCTCCCTCGTCGCAAATTTATCGACACTCGATCGAATATCGTTATCGCTGGCACTCTTCCTCATCAGTATTCTTTGCTTCTCGTTATCTGTAGAAAAATAACGTTTTATTTTATAGTATATTTGTTTAAATTCGTCGTCAAATTTGTCGCGTTTCTTTACCTTAAGAGAGTTTTGTTTGTTTTTCAAATATTTGACTAAAGTTGTTGCAGAATGTTTCACATTTTCTTATCACCAGAAAGATTACACGTCATACTTTCTAGTTTTCGACTAAAGAATTTCTTACTTTTCGTTACCTCTAAGAAATTTCGTTTCATTTTCAAATATTTGACTAAATTATGTTTTCAAAAATTTACTTTCTCAAAATTTTATTTGAACGTGAAGTTTTTGTAATATTGAATAAGCTTTTGGAATCATTTTTCGAACACCTTTTTAGAGTTGTATTTTTTATCTCGGAAAATTTTTTAATTTTTTAATTAAACGCCTACCTTTTACAAAACGGTTTTACCCTCATATATATTTTTTATGATATTGATGAGTGTAGAAAAAAAATTATAATAATAATAGTTTTGGTATTAGTGTGTTTGAAAGGAAAACGAACCTGCGTCTTCACGTAAATTCATTATGTGCGAAATGAGAAGCGCAGAGAAAAAAGATGGAGGATTACAAAGGGACGCGTCTCTTTGTGATCCTCCATCCTATTTCTCTCGTTCGCAAAGCTGAAAGATACTTTTTATTCAAAGTCTAATCGTATCGGCGAATCTCCGGTGCGCTTCCCATCGCATCAAGGGAATAAAATTGAATTTGAATCGCTAAAACGAATCGGTGACTTTACAGCAGGATTAAAGGGCGAACAAATATTTGTTCTTTCTTTTTTTACTCGTGCGTGTATGAATACATCTCAGTCGGAATTCAGTTGTGTACAATTCACAGTAAGAATTGACGTTTCGAATTGCAAGGAAAATTCAAGATCGAGATCGAGAGGGACGGGGAGAAATAATTCTCGCAAAACTGATGCAAAGCTTTGAAACAAAACCCGAATATCCGCTTCGTTGATGCGAAATCCGTTTGGCAAAGCGTCACCTGAAAACTCGCCCTTTCTCTCTTTCTTGCCTCGATCTTCGTTCAATTACCATTTTTTTCTTTTTATTCTCACGTGTAAGAAAATAAGAGGCTACTCTCTCAATGAACGTATGCAGAACATTATGTATTCAAAGGATCATTTTGTCTGCTCTCATCTCGATTTGTTTGTTGACTAAATAATACGAAAATTGAAGTAAGGCCCATATATACGCTCAGAAAAATGTTTCTCTTCTGCATCTAAATTTCTTTTTTTTTATAATAAAAGCTTTGAGTATACTTTTCATTTAACTTAATCTATCAAATTTCAATTTTTTAATGGCGTCAATTGAATAAGTTCTAAAATTGTGATAATTTATGATTCATAAGATTCCATATGTATAACCTACAAAAAATGTCGATTTTAAACATTTAAAAATAGCACGGTCAATTTCGATGAAATTTTGGAAATAAGTTAATCAAGTATCTGTCTGCAAAAAATGAACATTTCATTAATTATAAGTTAATTTTCTTTTCTCCATGCATAAACTTGTCCGAAAAATCTAAAGTTAATTTTTTTCGAAATCTTTTTAATCATATAATTACATCTCACTATGTATAACATTGTTTTTCAAGCATATTGTTCTTTAGTCAATTTGCGAAAACTTTTTTTCTATGAGCTTAAACTCGCAACCACTTTGTACGTGAAAAAAAAATTTTTGATTTGACTGTCACGGCACAAACACCTTTCGTGATCGAACTACCAAATTGAGTATACAAATGCAATTACTTGCTTCCAACGTTCGCTCGTGATTGACTATATCGTCGAGACGACAGGTTGAACGTCGCCATCACTATATTTGAGCAACGGTCTCTCAGCCCTTCCTCATGTATTTTTCAAAATCGTTCTTGTACATTATAACGAGTAATGAGGTCCTGCTTAACTTCGCCACAAATTTTCTGTAGATTTTAAAATTTGATACAAATCATATACGAAATGATGTACTTTGGTTAACGTTCGTGCTACTTAAATGTTCGTAAAAAGGCAAAGAAAGTAAAAACCCATTACGAGAGTCTTAACGGTAATAACAGAGCCCTTTTCAATCTGAATTTTATCCATCGAATCGAGAATCCTCGGGGCTGTCCGCAGATGAAATGCAATTTGCGCACTCGGGGCAATATTCTCTGGTTCTCCGTTTTACGCAGTATTTCGCCAGCAAGATAAACGAAAGGAGAAAAAAATTGTGAATACAGAGGCGCCATCCCGAAATGCGATTACATCGTCACACAATACAAACGACTTTTCGAGTACCCGTTATCATTGGGAAAACAGTTGGACAAACAAAATTCTTTTTTGTAAAATGGCATGACAAGTTTTATCGAGCCAAAAATCATTTGTTTGAATGATCTAACTCCAATTTGAACTATACATACCAGAGATTCAATCGCTTTATGATATAATAAATAAGTGAAAATTCCTGTTGCATAATTTAGTTGAAGATGTCGAACTAAATAATTTATCATATTATTCTTCCCAATTAAATTATTTTATCACTGATAAGAAGTGATAAAGAATCGTGGCTTTTCCATTTTTATTTACGTTTCAAAATAAATAGAACTACCTGAAATTATTTGAAGAACTTTGCATATTGGGATTTGGAAAACCTTTTGAAGCATCAATTCTTTGTTCGGAGAGCCACTGGGTTGGAAATACCCAAGTGGTTTTGAATAGCGTTCAACACTCGCCAACGGTACGAGGGGAAAAACTGGAGTAGGGAGCAAAAATCTTAGGGATCCCCACCACGAACCCCCTCCACAGTACTGTTCACGGAGCAGAGGAGAATTCCCAACAGTCTCTGACAATTCGTCAGCGGGTGAAGTATACCCAGTGTGCTAAAATCGTTCCAATTTTTGAGCTTATATATATGCAGTAAGTTTATATTTTTTTCAACTAATTAAGACCGAGATGAATGATAAATAATTTGTTATATTTTATTTTTTTAATTATTTTAAGTTTATTAATTTAAAGTAGTTGAGTCAGTTTCTTGGAATAAAATGAATGATTAAATTGAAAAAAAAAATATAAATTACCTTATTGGTATTTAAAAAAATTATTCTATTCACTTTATAATCACTTTTAATATGTCAAATTCATGAGTATCGATTTATCTTTTAAAGTAATGAGAAAATAAAATAGAAACATTAGGCAATTTTCATGATATTTTCCAAAAAGGTTACGGTATTTTGTAATACACTCATAATGACACGATGAAATTCTAATTTTTTTCTATATGTCTTCTATATAGTTTAGTTTATTGAATTTCAATTTTTAGATGGTATTAATTGAATAAATTCATTGTAAAATTGCGATAATTGAAGTTCCGAACAATGGTCTCCATAAGAATACATGTATAATCTACAAAATATCTTAACTTTAGAAATTATTCATAAAAAAAACCAGGCGATAAATTTCAATAATATTTTGAGAATAGGTTAATCGAGTATTCGTTTACAAAAAAAAATTCATCAATTACAGTTAAATTGGCCTTAATGAACAAACTATCTAATAATATTATCATGTTTACTTTAGATTTCAATTTTCATTTTAGTTTCACTCATATTTAGAAATCATGTAAATCATCAATTTATCCAACTTTTGAAATAATTTTACAGAAAATATCAACATTAATCAACGTTAAGAGGGAAATTTACATAATCCCGTGTCGCTTGAATTTTTCTGATTGCTGCATTTTTAAGTAACTTCCCGTAAGTATATTATTGTCACATAGCAATGAAAAATTTAATTGACAACAAATAAGATGTATCTTTGATGAAAACAAAAGAGCACTTTATTTTCGTAGATATTAAGTTAACGATGATAGAACACGCTAACCTATAAACAGAAATAATCGACACATACTATATTTTGTCCTCGACTCGAAAATCTTCTTTCAATCTATAATTTGGTTTTCCAGAAACAAGGTAGAGCTTTCAATAGTCAAACACGTCTCAAACGTTGAACGATATTTTCTGTATTACTTCAAATATTTCAATCTTTTTCAACACAAATGATTTCTTTATAGTATTTGTTATTTATTATAGATTATTATTGTTTAAAATTGATACATATAAATTATATGTATCAATAAATACATATAAAATATATATAAAATATATATATAAATAAAATACATATAAAATATATATAAAATACATATAAATTATATGAATGGCTAACATTTTTAACAGCTGCATAGATGGGATTTTGAAATTAATTTTTTTGTTGAAATATTTGTATAATAAAAATAAAGTAGAAGAAAATCTTTAGATATTAAACTATTCCTACATTTAACCTTATTTACGAAATCGCATTTGCCGAAACAAAATGATACAATATACTTCGAAGCTGAAATTCATTTTCAAGGTAGCGATTGTTGGCGTTACGATGGAAGCGAATACCAGTCTGCGGGACGCGTCCGAAATTTTGCAGCTTTGTTCGATAACATGGGGAGAAAAGTTCGACGAAGAAGAAAGCGAGAACGAAGAGGATTGCGTGGAAAGGCAGGAATACGAGTCGAGCGGAGATGGGGAATCCCCGGACGAGGAGATTGAAAGAGAGGACGCGTCGGCCTGTCGAACTGATGGGTCTTCGGGCCAGAGTCCCACGGAACCACCAAATAAAAGACCAAGGGGTCGCCGGGCGTTTCTGCAAGCTAACGATTATCAGTGGTCCCGAAGTCCACCTGCGCAACACGGTGAGCACTCGGAAAGTAATTACATCGCCGCTCCGAAAGGTTCAGCCCTGGATGTAAAAACGCCCCTGGAAGCTTGGAGTCTCTTCTTCGACGACGACATTCTCAACTGCATTTTGTCTCACACGAACGACGAGATTGACAACGAGGTTCAAAAGATGACGGCCAACGGGACTTCTGTGAAAACTTATCACAAGCATTTGGAAATGGTCGAGCTTAGGGCAGTTCTGGGACTACTGTGCTTGGCGGGATTGCAAAAACTGAACCGTACCGATCTCGGCGAATTGTGGTCGCCGCTCAGCTCGCCGATATTTCGCATGACGATTCCCGAGCACAGATTCAAATTTCTGCTCTCCTGTTTGAGATTCGACGACAAATATACTCGCGAAGTGAGAAAAGCGAGCGATCCGTTTGCCTACATTCGTGAAATGTGGGATAAATTTATCACGAATTGCATCAAGAACTACGAACCTAGCTCGTACTGCGCCGTAAACGAGCAGTTGCTCGCTTTTCGCGGAAAATGCAAGTTTCGGGTCTACATGCCTGTAAAGTCGGAAAAATACGGTTTGAAGGTAATCACGCTCGTTGATTCCAGCACGCATTATTTCTACAACGCAGTGCCCCACTGTGGTTTCATGGCCGATCGAAATCCAGAGGAATCGGTTTCGTCGTATTACGTCCGAAAACTGTGCGACACGATTTACATGTCCGGGCGCAACGTCACGTGCTGCAGCTCGCTCATGTCAGTGTCACTGTGCCAAAGGATGCTCGATGAATTCAGCCTGACAATGGTCGGCCCTTTGAAGAAAAGTCATCCGGAAGTTCCAGCCGAATTCAAGACTAAACCGAGCGACGGCGCCAAAGTTCGATTCCTCTACTGTGATAAAAAAATCCTCGCTTCGTACAGTCCCAAAGGCAGTAAAGTAACATTGCTGTTATCGTCGTACCATAAAAATGGCAGGATCGACGAGGCTACGGGGAAACCCGAAATCCTTTTATTTTACGAGAAAAACAACGGAGGGACTGAAAATTTTGGTAAAACGTATCTCGATTTTACGACAGTACGAAAAACCCGTAAATGGACGATGAGAGTTTTTTACGAAATGCTCGACCGAGCCGCCGTCAATTCTCATATAATATATAGTCTTCTCAGGAACAATGAAGCACAGTACCGCAAGGATTTCATTCGGAATCTGAGCATCGATTTGATCAAACCTTTTCTCAGGGAGCGCGTCTCTCGCTCCACGTTGCGCACGCTTCTGCGACTGCAGATCGAAAATTTTTTGCACCAAGGAGACAGTGCTGAGGATGAGGATATGCGAGATTTTCTGGCGGACAACAAGCTGCCTAAGGCTAAAAGATGCGGATTTTGTCCGTGGACGATCGATAGAAAAACCACTTACAAATGTTTGAGATGCGACATTGCGATGTGCAAACAACACACGGCGAAAATTTGTTGCGACTGTTCCATGCAAATGCGCAGTTAATCGTTTTATTAAATTATATTTTTTATATTGTATCATATGTTACATTCTTAATCGAAAATAAACGATAATTCAGCAAACTCTTCATTGTTTTTTTTTTCAATAACATCTGCATTTAAAAAGTATGTCATAGTTTGAAGTGAATTTAAGTATTTTTTTATTTTATTAAATGCAATAATTAACGCTCGTATAGATAAAAATATTTATAGTGAATATACAAAAAATTGCTGAGAATAAAAAATGATGGAATATCGGGATTAGTGAGCAGCGTAGATTCAAGCTGAGGGTTAAAGTATCCTGAACAAGATTGATGAAAAAAAGAGAGAAAAGGGAGAAGAGTTTGAAATAAAAGATAAATAAGAGGATGAGAAGCGCGTATTACATTGGGGTAAAACGAGCAAGTTTTCTTTTTTGTCTTTTCATCCTTGAACAAGCATCCTTTTCGAATCGTTTAATTATCCCGAAAATTGAAGCACGCTGACGTGCAATAATTATTGTTATCCCCGCTTTGCTCTTCGGTCGTTATTCTCGTTTTCTCGGCGGCAATTTCGCCGGGAGTTCCTGAATGGCGCGGTTTGCGACGATGCACTTTTCGGTTCCGCTTTGACGCGTCCGCGAGCTCCAGCACCGTAGCACGATTTTTTTCCTTTCCACAACAAAACGACGGTGATCGTAAAGTCACGTCGTCTCGGCTGTACTCCTCCTTTTCTGCGCGCAGGTAAAAGCCGCGATTTTCAGGTCCACTTTACTCGATATTCCATGCACCTGCCTGACACTTTATTTCTTCATCTTTTTTTTTTCATTTCATTCTTCGAACATCGGTAGTCCTGAAAAATAGAAACTAATATTTTTCTTACCAGTTTTGTTTTTTTTCACTTAATTTTGGTCTCCATGAAGATTGATTAATAGCACATTAATCAATGATTTGATTATAATTTAATTTAACTTAAAGATCGAATTATTTTGAAGTAGTTTCGTAAATAATATAATGTAAAAACAAAATTATTAATTGAAATTGATTATATAAGATAATTCCTTGAAATTTTGCCATACATAATATATTAAATTGAGGAAATGTTGAGCTCAAAATCGAAAATGATGGAAATTTTTAAAAAATTTTACATCCTATTTTAAAAAAGACATGAGACCTCTAATCGATTCATCGGGATAGAGCGCATTCACTTTTGGCTAATCTCTACTCATTAAAAAGAAAAATTCCACGTGCGCTGCTTTGGAAATAATGACCGTGATGTTTAAATCATTAATTTCGTCTTGCAAAATTCTTTAGGAATTACCTATTATGAAGTTGATATCGTCGAGGACACGAAAAGATATCGCCACTTGAAATTTTGAGATTTGAGGCTGGAGGTCCTCGAGTACAGAAATGGGCAGAACTCGATAGTTTTTTGAGAAATGAACATTTTTCAATGGGTGATGCTCGTTTCATCAATGGTGTAATAAAGATTATCTATTGAAAAATTTTCATTTCGCAGAAAAGTATTGAGATTCTTGCCCATCCTTGTACGAGCACGCTAAATTTTCTCAACTCATGTGAAAAAAACTTGCAACACATTTTTCTATTATTTATATCAAATATACCTGGACAAATATACCTGAATAGTTCGGGGATCGTAAACATTTAAAAAAAGAGAAAATTCGTCGAGCGTAACGAGGAAAAAAAATTTTCAAATTTTCGTTAATCACACTGTCATTATTGTTTCCATGGTGATCGGTCGAGAGGTCGAGTGAAAAAACGATTAAGATCTTAATTGTTCGGTTTCATGTCGAAATTTGGAATCAGTTGGCCAGTGTAAAGTGTCGGGGTAAGACGTGTCGAGTTTTACAAGGTAGTTCGTTACCGAAAAACAATTAGTAACAATTCGACAAGTTCAATCGAGTGTCAGTTCCAGTTATTTTCAATCATACGAAAAGTGAATAGTTTAGTGTTTCAAATTTATAATATCGTTTAAAAATACTTTTTAAAAAATGTCGGTGGGACTGTATCCTATATTAAAAAAGACATAAGGCCTCTAATCGATTAATTGGAATAGAGCGCATTATGTGATGTTTTATGAAGTATGTGCCTAGAAGAACAGCAAAATATCAATTCAAACATATCAAAAAAGCGGTCGAGTAGGAGTCGCGTTGTCGTTCGTAATATTAAATAATGACTCTAAAATGCCGTGTAAAAATTTCATGAAGTCTAGGAAGCTCTTCATTAATAAGATATTAATTGTTACAGATAACTATTTTTTGTACCTTCCTATAAGAATATGCGTTTTAAATTGCAATTCTGCACAATAAATATGTAAGTAACGAGTTTCCTAATTTATGTGAAATTTTGCTCCGATCTTTGTACGGCATTAAAGAAATTTGATTTAATTTTTCAAAAAAATTTCATCATTTTTTTGTGCAATCATATAGAAAGTAGACCTGTTAGTGGATGACCTTCAATTTCCAATATGTTTTTTTAAAATCAATTTGCAGCAACTTTATACTTTTTAATAAATTTTTACTCAAAAACGACTTTGTGTAGGAGAAAAACCTTGTTAAACTTTTAATTTTTTACTGTTTATACTCAACACACTCAATCTCAATGCATGATGAATTTCCCCAATAAATCGTGTACAACACATTATCGAGCTACCTTAAGGGGTATTTCGGGACAGGTGCTATAAATAGTAGAAATTCACAGGTCATATACATATAGGCAATCGAAGAATGATACGACAGATTTATCAATATTGTCAACGATATTGATGTTACTCAATAAATGTTCACATGCATGTATATTTCTGGAGTAAATAAGTAAAGAAGCTGTGTTTTTACACCCCCGGAGTTTATATCTACATTCATAATAAAAATTATATAAAAATAATGCATAAATATTTCAGTAAATATATTTTTCCGTTTCTGACATGTTGGGGTATTTTTTACATCGAGAGAGAGAATCTATTGTACACTCTTGATCACCCAATGCCCAGTAAAGCTCACAAGGCGAATGAAAAAATATTGTCTATCTTCAACAAATATTATCCTGAGAAAAAGAACGCCCTTGGTACCGATTAAATATGCCAGATGGTAAATTATTGCGTACCCTTGAGTTTGATAAACACTCGAGATTGAAGGAAAAGAATGAATGAATGAATTAAATTTATCACGCCATGGAACAATCATCCTTTGGCAAAATTGCTTATAAACATGTTAAATTATAATTTTACAAATAAAGTTAAAGCTAAAGCTTAATACTAAAACTTAAAACTAAAAAGAGAAAATACAGAGAGAAAGATTGTGAAGGATATTAGGCGCGACGAGGAAGCGGGAAAGAGAAACCAACAAAGTGTCATTTGAAAGCAAGAGTACAGGAAACTGCGTCGTCCTGACAAACAGGTTTTTGTCAAACCGTGGTCTCGAAATGACGCAATCGCGCCAACATTTTTTTTAGGATAGAGCACTTTACGGCCATTCTCCTTTCTAATTATGCTTTCATGTACGCGTACCTGAATTTTGTATTTTTTTTATTCTCTGCGTATACAAACACTTGAACGATAAGAACGCGATATTTAATGGCGATTCGACTTAATTGGCGTGACCGTGGCAAGAGCGAAAAAATTCTCCGGGCGATGCGCCTATCGCGTCCCGTGCCCGTCATCTTCATTTCGGCTCATTTAAAAAGACGGGATATGAAGCACCTGGCCCTTCGATCTTCCGATATCAATTTTCTCTCCGCATTTTCTTTTTTCTTCTCGTTTGTCACTTTAATACGTGAGCTTGCGCCAATGACTCACCACCATAAATAAAACACTTTTGATGTTAATTTCTCGATCGTCAGAAAGTGGTACGTGCGTCTTTCCTCTGGGCTAAATATTTCATGGGAGTACATGGACAAATATGAATATAAATTATATTACATTTTCGAATACAGTATAAAAATATTTGTACATTATATATAAAATATACAATATGTGCAAATGCAAAAAATAGTACATACGTGTGCATTGAGAAAAAAATGTTCGAATGACCAAATATAATTTGATTCATTGTTATTTTGTTATTGTAATTGAAAACGTATTTTTAAAAATGAATGTATATTTAACCTGAAAAAAATTATTAATATCATTAAATTATAATTAAACTACGCATATATTTGGTCATATTAAATTAAAAATTTTCTCTCAATGTGTATTATGCAATTGCATGTGCACATTTGTATTTCAAAGAAGGGCAGTAACCATTGCCTTATTTTTTGTATTCGAATTGGTTGAATCTTCCTTCACCCCTACGTCAATAAAGTTGCCTATGAAAAAAATCTACGTACAGAAACAATATTTACCCTTATTCCTTTAGAAGGTGAAAAACAATTAAGAAAAACTTCGAGACTTACACGTGTATATAAATAGAATGAGCTTGGGTCGAGATATGAGTCGATGGTGCGTATCAACATCGTAAAAGATATCAAAAATGTACATAATGAAAAATTTCAAATTTACGAACGAGACTTGTTACGAAATTTTATATATCCCCAAAAATTCATAAAATACTTTTACGAGTTTTTCATAAAAACAAATTAAGATAATAATGACATTATTACGATGGAAATTATTTAAAAAAAAAAGATATCTCAATAAAATGATAAAAACTCTTATACCCTTACGGTTTCTGATACAGAAAGTAGGGAAAAAGAAGATAATGAGAAGTGGAAGCGTTGTATTTAAATAGCAAAGTGCGAAAAGTAGGAGAGAATGGAGGGTAGGAAAGAAAAGTATATATCTCGTTCATAATGCAACGGACAAGTCGAGTCGGTTCGGAGCACAATGAGCGATTTGCATGCCAATTCCGATCAACCCTCTTCCGCTATACGTCTCTCTCTCTCTCTGCCGTCCGTGGTCCTGCGCAGTAAAGCAAACGGCAACTGGAATGAAGCGACCTGAAATGGAAATGCTTGTGGAAAAAAGACGCTCATAGAAAAAAGAAAAGAGGAAGCGTAACGGAGGTTTTTTTTTCTATGTAAGTGGAAACATAGGCGGAAGTGAGGCCGATGGAATAAGTTGCGTGCAGGCACGAAAATAGAACGGGGGGGGGGTTGTGAAATCTCGTGGATTTAGCCCATTGTATATCACACACGCTTCTCTGAGATTTCCGAGCGAGCGCGATGCATCTCGAGCGTTCTCGTGACCATCTTCCAAACGACCTGATATTTTCCTCCCTTTTCTAATATTATCGAGCCACTTCCTATATACAGCGCTCTTTCTCTCCTTGTGCCCTCGTGAATGTTTTTCTCTTGTTCCTATGCTTTCAGGAGCAGCGGCTCTGCTCTACCGGAAACCCCAGTCGACCAGGTCGGCAACGGATGGAGGTGAGTTCACCCCCCTTTCTCCTCCCTATACCTTTCAACCATTTCTCCTTTGTCCTCAATGCTTAACACTCTCTCACTTATTCCTTCTTTTCAATTGCTCATGCCAACTTTTTCTTCTTCTCATTATCCTTATATTCTTCTTCTTATTACTTATCTCTTTATTCGTAGTTTGAAATGTTTGGAAACTGTTATGTCACTTTTGTGCATAATTGGTGTGGAATTTTGTTGTGCACTTGTCCAGTTTTTATTGAATTTTAGGTATTACTTGGAGTACACGATGAATTTTTGTTTGCTATTAAACTTGGAGAATTTCTAATCATTATTTGCTTTTTTTAGTATTTTTTTTAATTCGACTTGAAACATAGTTGGATGAATTTTCTTGATACTCCAAAATGTATTTTGTATAGTAAGAGAAAATGTATCCTTGTTTGCTATAGAACTTGGAGAGTTTCTGATCATTATTTGCATTTTGAGTATTATTTAATTTTTTATTTAATTGAACTTGAAACATAGTTCGATGCATTTTCTTGATACTACAAAAATGTTTTCTGTTTAGTAAAAAAATGTATGCTCATTATCAAACTTGGAGAATTTAATCATTAGTTGCTTTTTTAGAATTACTTTTTTTTAAATAATTGAACTTAAAACATGATTCAATTCATTTTCTCAATACTACAAAAATGTATTCTGTGTAGTAAAAAAATATATGCAAATAATATACAATTAGAGTGCACCAATAAGACTCTGTATAGTGCAACAAATTTTCAATTATAAGAGGCCACTTGATCAATTTCGCACACACAAAAGACGTCTCTTTATCTCTGCATATGTAAACATTTTTCAAGATGGAACGTGACAGATACAGTTTCTCCGAAATTTAACAATTATTTTCATATAATACGGTACAGAAAGGAAATTTGTTTTACAGACTGCATTTAAAAAAAGTGTCTGCGTCTGAGTGAAATATTCATGGCGTGCAATGTAATAAAATTGGGTAGAAAATTGATTAGTCGAAGTGATCACGTATTGACAAGCCACGGGATAGCTCGTAACACGCGTCACTCGCATAAAACCGAGTACATGCCCTCATAATAACGTCACCCACTCGATGTGAACGCCGGTCGCTCCGACATTTCAACAAGACGATCTTGTCTTCGATTGGTAACAGACTATACGTAAAATTATTCTTAGTCACGAACGATCAGGCTTCGAGCGAGTATAGAGCTTGTTTTCGCCTGAAATAACCCAAAGTGCAAGAGAACGAGAATAGGGATGAAAAAAATACTTTCATAGAGACAGTAATACAAATTTCACTTGGCTGAAACAAATTAAGGATTCATTGGAGTGATCAAAAAAAATGGTAAAGAGTAGCTCTTTTTTAATACATTATTCTAGAATTTATGAATAACTGTTTTCTTAAATTTAAAAATGATTTACTAGACGTCTTACTTAACATATTATTGTTTCTAATCACAAATTTATAATAGATTTGTTGTAAATAGAAACAATAAATGGCTAGATCACTATCAAGTTTATTTTATGTACACTTATTCATGCACGGTTTTAACCCTCAAATTTACGCGAATGCACACGTGGGATCTTCTGAATGTTACACCTGAATGTTATTTGTTGTAAAAAAATGAAAATGATGATTTTTAAAGGATATTCATTTCATTACATTTCTTTTCACGTTTTATTAAAAAAAAAGAAAACTATCGAAAAATAAAACAAAACCTGATAAAGGTACGTATTTACCTCAAATAACAGCATAACATTTATAGAATATTGTTTTTGAATCAATTTATAATTTTGGAAAAAATTAAGTTCCAAATTCACGTGTTACGAAGAAAAAATTTACCAAATGTTATTTTAAAATTAATTTATAACTTATAAAAAATTGAAGTTCTAAAACAGAGGTAGGCAGAGCTCGATACTTTTCTGAGAAATGAAAATGTTTCAATGAATGATCTTAAATGCCATATTGATGAATAAATTAGCATTACCCATTGGAAAAATTTTCATTTCTCAGAAAAATATCATGCTCTGTCCATCCTTGTTCCAAAATAACTTATGCTAGAAAGAAAAACTGGGGAAAAACTTTTATAGATTTATTGCAGCGATAGACCCTTGAGAGTTCACTTTACTGAGAAAGTTGACAAATTATATGTAACCAAAATACTTAAAAATCGTTGTGACAACATAGGAATTAAAATTACAAAATGGTCATGCTTCGTCCAATGCTGACAAATTTTATTGTTTAATTATATATTAATGCCCTTAAAAGTGAACTGGAGGTACTGTTTCGTACACAACATTAGAAAATTCTTAATATTATTTTCTAATCATTTTATAGTTTTTCGCCTCAATAAATATTTTTCCCAAAAATAATACTTTCGGAGCATTCTTGAATAAGGTACACATGTCATTTGCTAGGACGTTGAAATTCTCAACGAAGTCGCTTCGAGATGTTTACCAAAAAAAAAACCTTCTGTTCGATCGACCGGCCCCTCCCAGGGCGTGCGGAAGAGAAAAAGAGGCGCAGAATTGTCCAGGGAGTACAGGGTCAGGTCAAAATCGATTAATTTTTACGCGTCGTTCGAGGCCACCGAGAGGCGGACCAAATCGCACGCACTTACACAACCGCGTAAACGTATCCTTCGCGAAAGATCTTTTGGCTCTTTCGAATGGGAGAAAACCGTTGCGAGAACCGGACTCGAGCACTCAGCTCTGTGCGCACAATAATTATTATGATACCTCTTTCTTTCGGGATACCGGAAACCATTTGCTACTCTATTTTACATCCATTCTATCCAAAACAGACAAAACACACTATCGACCATCATACAAAGACAAAAGTCGTACGTGAGTGATCGTGAAACCTATTGTTATACTTTTATGAAAAAAAAACAAAACAAAAATAGAAGTCTCAATATTTTATGATATCTGTAAGAAAAGACAATTAGTCTGTTAACGATTGTAGGGGAAGGGAGGGGGCAAAATGGGCCTCTTGAGAAAAAAATGCTTGAAACCTCAGTTTTTATTTCACTCGTTTCATTTATTTTTAGTCCCTTGTCAAATATTTGGTGTTTTAGGTTTTAGAAATTTCAGGTGTCTCATTTTGCCCCCAGGGGCCCATTTTACCCTTCCCCTTCCCCTATATACTTATTCAAAAATAGAGACTGTAATTCGGTGTCAAAAACCGTACAGCTGTCGTGCGAATAATTTGGTTAAAAATGATGCACTGATTGTGAGCAAACATGTTTAATTATAATTTTAGTTACTTTGATAGTTTATTTAGTAGATATCAAAAAACAAGTTTATTATTTCTATAAAATGTTTATTTAAACGACAATATTATAATCGGTAAAATTTCGTTTGATCATTTGTTGCTCTCGGTATAGAAAGGGTGAAACTCATGAATATATTTCGTGACAGAGCTTAGGAAGTTTAGAATTGAAATTCGCAGAGGATATTGTTTGTATATATTTATGTTTGGGGGCGTACGAGCGTGGAACGGCGAAGCAGTTAACACAGTTTCGTTCACCTGGCGATTCTCGAAGGGTGTAACTATTAACATTAAAAAGTGTCTGGGCGCCCTCGTCGCGCCCCCGCTTGTCCCTTAACCTACCCCAAAATTTTACCACAGTTATATATAGCTAAAAAATTTTAACCCAGAGCCAACACTTTTTCTCTGTCTCATTATGCAACCCATAAAAACAGGGGTCGAGCTAGACTATACGAGACAATTTACCGTAATTACGTGTAGCCTATCCTTCTTCGATTCGATCCGTTTGCCCGCTTTTTCTCGCATAACGCGCCGACATGTGCCAGGAAGCTTTCGATCTGCGACCTTGAAGCCATCGGGCTCGAGATCCAACGATTAGATTCCACCTACAATACACGCGAATAAAGAACACCGAAAATTTATCTGCCATGGGTAAAGGCTTCTAAACAATCGAGAAGAAACATATAGAAAACGAACAGCCGTTACTCTTTCAAGAAAATACAGATATTTTGTTTTGTCTCACCCGAAAAAAGCTACATTTTTTCCAATGACTCGAGCCGCGAACTCGTCTGGCGCTGTGCCGAAAAAATCGTACGTGACGTACCGTCTGGCTGATATATTTTTGGGAGAATAAAATAACATGATTTTTTTTCCTGAAAAATTGATGATAGTGTGAAAAATATATTGTACCGTGCGATTTAATTTTTATTTTTTATTTTTAAGGTGGTAGGACCACAAAATCGAATTTGAAAAATATTTTTATAAAAATTTTTACAGATATCTTTTTTAGTGTCGTATTTACATGTATGCATCTAAAATTTTACAAAGCTTTACCATTTATAGAAATTATAATAAGATATAAAATGATGAAAATGATCGCTTTTTAAATCACTCATGAGAGTCCACATGTTAACAGTCGCAATTTTTTTAATTCGATTATTCGATCACTAGAAACCTTTTTGAACCTTGCATACATTTTAACGCGATATTATATAAATTTTGAAGAAATTCTGACCCAATAAGACATTTTTTAAATAATATGATTTTACATACAGTTTATAGGGCGATCAAACTTTTGTACAGACAGTCCAGACAGATAATTTTGATAAAATTTTTCGAAATAATTAAGTTAATCAAGTATTTATCGACAAAAAATGTAATTGATTACAGTTGTATTTGGCCTAATGATTAAACTACATTAATGAATGATTCGTTATATAAAATGTAACGAAAATAAACTTTATCGAAGGGGTATATAGAGTTGCTGGAATTTTTTTTTCTTTTTACGAAAGTGCAACTATATTCTTCCGCCTACTTTTTTTTTGAAGAGTTAGATCGGAGTAACTTTGTGCGATATACGAGCATAAATCTTTTCGGAAAAATGTCGCAAGGGACTCGAAAGTCGGGACGGTAAATACATCTTCATAAATATATACATGTATAGCGATTTCGCATCTACGTCTTGCCGGAACTCCCATCCGAGCAATTTCGTTAAATCGGCCAATCGATTATCCCCTCGGGGAAGCGTGAAGTCTCCCTATATACCTCCCCAGAACGTCGTCTTTCCTATTCTAAAAATTGCGCCGTAATAAAACGACGCCGTATCTTCTCTGCAACGAACTCCTCTGCAATTGCTAGGCTGTTTTTTTTCGTATCGATTGCAAATATTTTTTCATTCATTTCTTATAAGGAAATAAATCTCCGAATAATGAAAATCTAAGGGTTTCTTCAACTTCCTTTTTATTTAAAAAATATTTATACGAAAAAAATATACTTTAAATTTACATCTATTTTAGATTTACATCTAATACTTTAGCGACTTGTACTTCTAATTTCAAGCAGTTTTTATTTATACTGAAAACATTGAATAAAATTTCATCATTTTCTGTATAATCACATTGAGAGTAGTCCTACTGTCATGACCTTAAATTTCAAATATGTTTTTTTTTTTCAATTAATTCGCAGCAACTCTTCTGAACAAATGTTTACTCTTGAACGACTAGGTATGGGAGAAAAACGTTATGTCAATCTTTTGATTTTCTGCTGTAAGGACTCAACACCCTTAAATATGTCATTATATGGGGGAAAAAACGGATTTTATGAAGTGTACAGAAATAATGTTACTGATGGTTTTCTGAAATCATTTGAATTATATAAAATGTTGGTAGCTATATGGAGAACGTTGGCTTTGAGAATGCTCGTGAGAAAATTGTAATTATCGGGGAGAAAGTGTGGTCTGGTACCCCTTTGGCTGATCCATCGGTCTCGAGGGCTGAGCGATCACGCAGCGAATAAGCTCGACGGTGATCCGAGGCCGCGAAGATCGTGCGACTACGACGAATTACTCGGAACCGTGTCCTCCCCCTGCCGCCTCGCAGTAACTCGGACTTCACTTGACGAGGTAATCACGGGACCCAGGCCAAACTCTTAAACGAAGCCGATGGGAAGGTCGTATTCATCAGGACAACAATTCATTTCGCCTGCACATAAATTAGCCATTTCGTTTGGATTTGCCGACGTCAACCGCGGTCCCTCACCTTTCTCGCTTATTTAGCTATTCCTCGTCTCTGACAAACGTTTCTCAGTCCCGGGAACTGCCCAATTCTGAACGAATCCGGCAATAACTTTATCGTCGATTCCAAATATCGTTTCCAACCTTTTTTTCTGAAACTCGAAATGACGTTTCTATCAAATCGAACAACAGGTCTCTCGTTAACGAGTTTCGACCACTCTTTACTCAAAAAACCAGTAAGAATATAATGGAGCGAATAAATTTGACAAAAGTCACACTTCGGGAACTGCCCAATTCCGGACGAATCCGCCAATAACTTTATTGTTCATCCAAATATCATTTTCAACCTTTTTTCTGAAACTCGACATGACGTTTCTATCAAATCGAACAGGTCTCTCGTTAACGAGTTTCGACCACTCTTTACTCAAAAAACCAGTAAGAATATAATTGAGCGAATAAATTTGACAAAAGTCACACTTCGGGAACTGCCCAATTCCGGACGAATCCGCCAATAACTTTATTGTTGATCCAAATATCATTTTCAACCTTTTTTTTTCTGAAACTTGAAATGGTGTTTCTATCAATTCGAACAACAGGTCTCTCGTTAATGAGTTTCGACCACTCTTTACTCGAAACACCAGCAAGAATATAATCAAGCGAATAAATCTGACAATAGTATGACAATATATATGACAATATATATGACACAGTTCATATATATTTCAATTAAATTATTACGATCGTTATAAACCAAATTCAACTATAATCAATGAAAATATCATTTTTTGTAGACGAATACTGAATTAATCTTTATTCAAAACTTTATCAAAATTGATCATGTCATTCTTTTCTATTAAAAAATTCTTCAAGTCGAGCTTTTTTGTAAGTTATATATACGCAGTCTTATTAAAATAGTGAAACTTCAATTTTCACTACTTTTTAAAGAACTTACCCACCTAATGTCATTCAAAAACTAAAATGCGATTGACTATAAACCAAATAGAAGACGTTAAAGGTCTAAAATTTGTATTTTATCGTGTAATTGACGAGTTTATTACAAAATACTGTAACTTTTTAGAGAAAATGATCAAAACTGCCTCCTCGAGAGCTAATTTCAAGTAATTGACGATATCTAAGTGTTTAAGTGATAATCTGCGAATATTTTCAATAAAGTCACTCATTTGGCTCCAAAAAAACTGATCGATCGAGGTGCCTTTTTCTGATGCTATTAAATCAAACTCTCTGACGTTGGATAATTAATTTTCAACCGGTGAGAAAGGCTCTAGCTCTTAGTTTGTTGAAAAACTTTTGTACGTAACAGAGGCAGCGACGATGAAACTTTTCTCGCACCTGGAACGAACAAACGTTTTCACTCTTCTTCGAACGCAGGTGGTTTCTCGGGTAGGTCCAAGGAATGAGTATGATAAATTTCGTCGAAGCATAAACTCGGAGAACGAAAGGGATCCGGATAAGGATAGTTTGGGTGTTGAATAGCGATTGTTACGCCTCTTTGCCTCTCAGAAGTTCACTAGCTTAGAGAAACACTTACTTACCTGCCAGACTCGAGAAAAGATAATGGAGTAACTATACGAATTCAAAGAGGCTCGGTTGCGACGTTCGGAGTCTCACCCTTCGATGCACCCTCGACTGCAATTTATAAAGTTTCAGACTTTCGTCTAGTCTCGCTTCCTGTTCGATACGAGCTAAACTAACGGAAATAATATTCGACATTTTTCGAACTTCGCCATACTTTTCGTCTCGAGCATACGCAGTTTCAACCCGGAACAAACGCATTCTTTCGTCTTTCTACCTGACAGACGAATAAAGAAAAATTTACCCAAACGGAATTGTAAAAGATGGTAAACACACGTTTTTGCTAATCCTGTGCATCTTCCAAAATAGTTTTTTTTCGTAGTTTATTGATGTCTCAAATACATATTCATCGTTATAAACATATAAAAATCTTTAAGACATGATAGTTTATTGATGTATATCGAGCCTTTTTCAATTTTGCATGCACTTTGACATGATTAACATGATATTTACACAGAAGATCTGTGTGAATTTTGAAGAAATTGGAATTTCAAGTAATGATTGTACATTTAGTCAATGCCTTCAACCAAACTGTTGAATAGATTGTGGCAGTCGTACTACCTTTATCTCGAGAAAAGTTTCATTAGTAAAATACAGAAAATCGTCCTCTCCCAAACGAAAATTCACATCCAATTTTCAAAATAACCAACACCTGTAGATTTTTTTTATAAAAGATGTTCCACGTTCTTTGAAAACGAAATTTTTTTCATTGCCAGGAAATCGTCATTAAATTCAAAATGTCAAAAATGAATATGAATAAAACGAAAAAGATGAATAAACAGGATGGCAACATAGAATCTGCGCGAAGTAGAAACGAAGGAACAAGAAGAACGAATTTCCTTTTGTTTCGTGTAAAATCGCGGTTAATAGTCCCGAAACGTTGAGAAACGTTAAGTTAGAGTCGTGGCTCGTGACGAGGTGGAGATCTGTCTCTTTCGAGGCTGCGAGTGTGTGGGTGTGCGCGGGTTCGCGCAGAGGGCGGTGGTCGGCGAGGATATTCGTCCACGTGGATCACGGATGGTAGAGCAGAAAAAGAAAACTAGAGGGAGAAGGAGAGGAAAAACAAAAATGGAGAGAGAAAACTATACGAGTATAGAGACATAGAGACATATATATATAAATATATAGAGAGAAAGAGGCTCGAGAAAATAGGAATAAGAAAAGAGAGGATTAACCAAGATGGAGAGAAAAAACTATGAGAGAGAATAGAGGATCGAGAGGAAAAGAGAAAGAATAGAGAGGATTAACGAAGATGGAGAGAGAAAAGTACGAGAAAGATAAAGAGAGAGGGAATAAAAGAGGATCGAGAGGAAAAGAGGAAGAAAAGAGAGGATTAACCTTGGCGGGTGGCGGCCGGATCGTGAGGTATGATTCTCTAGCAAAGCACGCTAGTTCGTGCCGTCCCGATCGTCTTTCGAAGCATGGCGAACGCTCGGGGTCGTCGTCGTCGTCTTTCGGATCTCGCTCACACAGAGAAACGTGCATTTTGGCTCTCTCTCTCTCTCTCTCTCTCTATCTATCTCTCTCTCTCTTCCTCGTTCTCTCTGTTGAAGTCTTGTCTGACAATAAGAAAAAAGAAAGAGCGATATCGCTGAGGGTGGGGATAAAAGCGGAGCCGGTATTACGACGCGTTTCGTTGGCGGCTCGGCTCGATGCCCGTATTATGAAGCACGTCGCCGCAGCCGCTCCGTTGTCTACCGGCGCCCGCCAGATGTCTCCCAGACTCGGGACACGCTTCGAGAAAACGCACGCGCTCCGCACACCCCGGGACTCGTATAATATTAGCGGCGGAAACGAGAACGCAGTCGCGAGAACCGGCGAGTTCTCGATTACGTCACGCATTTTCCAATTCGCGCGGGCTAACGCTTCTCAAGACCCGGCGTTCGATTCGAAGCTACCGAAGCTGCATTAACTCTTGCCACCAACTATAATTTTCATTTGCACAAATTTTATTTCAAAATTTAAGAACAATAGTAATCAACGGTTTTCATCTAAACATTTATGGAAAATTGTCAAAATGATATGAAAAAACTAAGCGTTAAAATTAAAATGGTTCGATGGTCATTAAACTTCAAAGTTGCTGAGATTAAAAAAAAAAAAGTTTTTGAAAAACTTTGTTTTTACATTTTTTGAAAGGCTTTATAAAGATATTTTAAATATGTATTTGAAAGTGAACAATCTCTTAAACCTGCAATATGCTTGTTTAAAAGTTTTCAAGTTTAAAGCAACATTTTCTTCTTCACATCTGATATTTTTTTCTTGTCCTCTCATTATTTACAGTTACTTTAAAGATCAGGTGACTAGTGAACTCTATTGTTTAAGTACATTTTTTTACTATTGTAATATTTAAAAAATATCGAAAATTTATTTTAAAAATTCTAATGTCGCACTGAGAGAAAAATCTTTCCGATCTTGCACTATACAAGAAAAAACTATATGTTGATTATCGTATATAGAACTATAAATATTATTAGATTAAAATATGTTTTATTATATATAGAAAAGTATTTTAGATCTTGTATAATGAAATGACGATAATTATAGAGTTAAATTAATACACTAAAGATGTCTTTAGATTCTGTTTATTATATAATTGGCATCGAGAAATAATATTGGATTTCGACCCACTGTGAACCCATGCTCAAAATACACGTTTAATTCTATAACAGAATAATCGTCATAAAGTTGTGACTAGCCAGTAAAATACTATCACAATTTTTCTCAGATTATTCCATCACCAAATCAATGAATAATCTATCATTTTAAAAAATCGCAATGAAATCCAAATAAACGATAATAACCGAAACATTTTGAAATAAAATTTCGAAAACTCCTGATGGAATAACCTTCGTTTTAAGGTTGTTGTGGGGTAAAATATTTTTTATAATAATAATTTTAATAAAAATTGCATAGACGTTCTTAGACGCAATGTGCACGTGTACTAATTTTTAGGACGATGTACGATAGATCAGGACGATGAAAGTCGATATATTTATTGGTAAAAATCACAATTTTCTGTATTCCATTATAAGAGCACGTGTTTGATACTTCGATTTTCAACAATAAATATCTCAATTTCTACCCTGTGAAGCCTCAAAAAATGTAGCACGGATCTTTGTATACAAAATCAAAGAATGTTTGTTTAATTTATTTTTTAATTCAAGCAAATTTTTTTCGACATTCTTTCAATTATATAACACAATTAACCTCGGAAGAACTTGTAATTCGAGTATGCCATGCCTTAGTCAGCAACAACTTTTCTTCGTGAACTTCAACTCGAAAATCCCTTATATTACCTTCAAAAAAAACTTCGCAGCGACTTTTGAATTTGACTTTAACCCCGCAACAGCCTTAACCCGTCGATCCGGTGCCTGAAAATCGGCGAAGCATTGGCCAAAAAAATCGCGAACGCCGTGGCGGGGTTGCCCATTGATCTGCTCACCGCCGATTTTCGTCTTGATTTTATTTTTTTCGAGCGCGACACACAGAGTGGGAGCAATAATGACGAGTAGGGGAAGGCGCCCCGGCGCCGAGCGCGCTTCATATCGGGTCGGGCGAGCGTCAGCGGGGGAGAGCCGGCGAGAGAGAAAGAGAGATCGAGAGATCGAGATAAAGCGATCGCCTGTGAGAGAGGGAGGGGGGAAAGAAGAAGGGAGGGGCAGGGGGTGAGGAGGGGATCCCACGATGAGAGAGAGAGAGAGAGAAAGAAACGGCGGAATCATCGAGTGCGCGCGATGGAGGGGAAATCAAGAGCCGCGTCGGTGGGGGAAGAACCGTGAGCGCGCGCACCCGCGCGCGATCTCGCTCGCGTTTGACGCGTACGCTTTTCTCACGGGCAACACCAACACACCGGCGGGGCGCAAGCGTTGCGTACGCCTCGGCGTTGCGTTAAAGGGGGTGACAAGGGGCGGAGGAGGGGGGGAGAACACTCGCGATTTCGCGATGTTCGCGTCGAGGGATGGCGAAGCGAGGGAGAGGCAGAAGGAAGGAGGGGGCGGGAAGGGGGGAAATGAGAAGCAAAGTGGGGGAAAAGCTGGGCGCGGCCTATCGCGACCGAGTACTCTCCACCGCGTACCGGCGTACGCGATTATAAAAATAATATCAGTGTACCGCGCTTTCTCGCATAGATATCCCGGGGCCCACGAATTTCGGCGCAATACAAGCACACGCGCGATCGCACGAGACACACGCACGCGCGCGCGCGCACACGCAGCCACACGCATATTAATTATATACAAATTTATATATATGTATATATGTATATATAGATTTGTATGTATTTGTAAACAAATTAAACACACGCAGAGATATTTTTGCGATGGACACGCGTGCTGCGTCTATGGGTGATTGAGTCGCTATTCGGCCGATTTTGTTCGCGTTACGACGCCACCGCGCAGTCCTGTAAACAGGCTCTCTAGCCCGGGCAACGTTGACTGCATTGCTGCTCGTCAATTTTGACGCTGTCAAACGTATGATTAACCGAGCGACATTTTCCTCGCTCTCATCGTCATCGTTCCCTGCCGAGCGGGCTCAGGCGAGACCGCCGAGAGAAAAATCGCAGCCGCGCGCCGTGCTTCTCGTTTCTCACGAGCGCGCGCTCCGGCCACCGAGTCGTCGACGAGGAAACGTCGAGGGAATGAGAAACTGAGGGGATCTTGGAAAAATACCGAGCGGGGAAAAAATAATTTTGGTATTACCTCCTGTATTGGGAATTTGAAAAAAAAAACAGGGCGGGGGGGAAAATAATAAAAAAAATAAACTGTTTTCGTGCGCTCCGTGGATATCGCGCGTTTTTCTGATAAGAAAAGCCGCACGTGCGCCGAGCCGACGTAAGTCGCGACGTCACGCGTATATCGTCGACGCGCGTGAAAAAGCGACGAATTTTCTCGTCGAGGCCAGAGGAGGCTAACGGGAATTCGCTCTTCGTGAAATTCTTCAAAGTCGGGGGTATCGAGATATCTGTACGGGAATTTGGTAATCGTGGCAGACGAGGTCGCATCTCGCAAAAGTCTCGGCCACAGCTTTCAAAATTTACTCCGCGTCCGTGCGAGATTGAGGCTATCCTTCATTCAAAGAAACACGACGAAGGCGAGACCACGCTGGTGCAGTTTTCTCGTACACGGTGCGTGATACGTGCATAACGAAAAGAAAAAAAAAAGACACGTGATCCCAGAAGAGAGAAGAAATTGAAGAAAAAATAGTCGAGGAGAAAAGACCGTATCGCGAGAGATTGTCGAGCAAGCTCAAAAAAAAAAATAAATTAAAAAAAAATAAAATAAAAGACCAACCGCGAGATCCTTACGGAGCGAACGAGAGGTCGAGCGATAACGCATCTACGCGAGCTTGCCGAAAATCGGCAATACTCACGTATACGATATTGGCGGTATCGCGGAACATCGATCTCCCTCCAAATTCGAACCACGTGTCAATCCTGTTTGCCCGCGATTTTTCGGCTATATAAGACTGCGAATTCCCGCGCGAGGTGATCGCGTCACGCGTACGCGCGAGAACGAGCGAGCGAGAGAGAGAGAGAGAGGAAGGGAGAGCGACAGGAGCGAGATAGCGAGAGAAGAATAACGGGCGAGAGAAGGCGAAACACAATTTCCAACAGACACGGACTCTCACAAAGAAAGACACGAGTTTGTCTATCCGTGGCCCGGGGACTCATCTAGACGAGAGCAGCCGAAAAAGCGAGAAAGAGAGATAGATAGGGATCGAGAGAGAAAGAGAGAGAGAGAGAGAGAGAGAAGGAGAGAGGAAGCGGCGCGATCTGTCTCTTTCTCGCTCTTCTCGCCGAGGCCTTTTGCTCGGCTCGCCTAACCTCGGGACTTTAGTCGACCGTCAACCCAGCAGCCTCATAGTCGCGCTCCGTGTGGCTCGCACCATCTTAACTCAAACCACCACCGATCATCATCACCATCATCAGTAACAACAAATATCCCATACTTTTCGGCCATAGAAGCAAAAAAAAGAGGAAAAAGAAGCTCATCGGTCACAATTGCATCGATTATCGGCGATCTGTTGCTCCTTTTTACAAAACTTTTGCCTCTCCCTCGCCTCTATCCCCCCCATCCCCCCACCCCCCAATCTATCCCTCACCGATCATAAAATCCCCAAACAGGCCAGTATTCAGTGATCGCGCGTGTACATACATACAAATTCGGAATAAAAATATTATATATATATATCTACTTAATAAATATATATATATATATACCGGATGTACGCGAGAATCTTTACGAGCGTTCTTTTAATCAACTTCGTGCTACTGTCCTCGCTCCTCGTTTGAATTCCTCTCGGGTGAGAAAGAAACATCATCACCGTGAACGACTTTTTTTTCTGGATTATTCGGCGAGAACGTGATTCGTCGTATACGAGTGAGAAGAAATAAAGTTTGCTCGACGAGGGTGTGAAATCGACGCTCGTGTTAAAAAAAAAAGAGAGAGAAAAAAAAATTGGAAATTTTGTGGCAAGATATAGAGCTCGAGTTTTCGAATCGCGAAAATTCGTAATTCCCGCGACGAAGGTGCGAGCGCCCTCTTGGATTTGAACGCCGGTCAGTTCGGCGGTTTGGCCGTACTCTCTCGGCCGATTTCACGAGATCGCGAAAAGCCCCTCGACGCGCGAAACAAGGCGCCCCGGACGACTTTATTCGCCATTAAATCTGGAGCCAGCTCTCCCGAGCAGAACGCAAATTCTCGGGCCTCAGGTATACCCGCTTATACCTGGAAGAGAAAATTTTTTTCAAAAGCTGTCCCCGAGGCTCAACGAGGGTCTTGAACGAGACTTCGACGGGGAAGGGGCAACGAGGAAGGAAAATATCGAGGAAGAAAGGACAGAACGACTATTAACCGATCACTCTCGTTATTGTCGCCGAACGAGGAAGAATCGTGCGTTCAGTGAATTTGTTTTTCGTCATCTTTTAAATTAAAAACAAAAAAAAAACCAACAACGACAAGAACAATAAACTATTGTTAAAAAAAAACTTAATTTGTGCTAATTCTTTGGGCATTTGTATCAGCGAAGTTTTATCCTTTTTCGATTCTCATCGTGTGCTGTTCGGAAACTAAAAATTACAATTTGTAAAAATTGTGCGTGCGTTTTCCGTTTTTCTCCGTTTTATAAAAAAATTCCGTGTGCTTCGTGATCGTTGTGAAAATTTCTTCATTTCTTTCTTTTACGATCCTCGCTGTTTTCGACGATTTTTTCCGCTCTCCCGCGTACACAAGCCCATCTCTCTCTTTTTTCCTATCCAACTCCCCGCGCCTTGCGAGCATCGGGCGAGCAACATTCGGAGAGAAATCATAATCCAGTGTGTGCCAGTTTTTAAGTCTACCTCAGTCGGTTAGCGGTAACTAACGCGAATTTAAGGAGGATTACGAGAAGTCAAAGGATAATATTTAGAAAAGAGAGATTTATATGTATATAAATAAATACATATATATATATATAAACGAGGAAACATATATATATAATAATAATTATTATATATAAATGCGATATTGAAACAGTGTGCTAGACGCGCCGTTGCGATTTCGTGTATATATAAAAAAAAGCGCCAGTTTCGTATAGTTTCCGGGTCGGATATTTTTTTCGTTTCAACCTCGTCGTCGAATAAGTTTGTTGGTGAAGTTTCGTGAGGGAGATATTAAAGGAGAGAAATCGTTGCTCGAGCACACACGGAGGAAAGAAAGAGCCGGCAAAATGTCATTGGATAAATTCAGCGAAGGTGGAATGCTGCAAAAGGAGATGGAACGTCTGGATATCGAGGATAAGAATGGCGATAATCCAAGGTAACCGATCAGAGAAAAATTTTTCAAGGGCGCGAGAAAAAAAAAGAAGAGAAAACGCGGGGCGTCGAGCTTATATGAGTTTTGATTAGAAAAATGATAAATAATCAGTCGTGTCGAACGTTCGTTGCTTCGTTCCCGCCAGAAATTCGACCGCATGACTCACGCAACTCGGACAATTCTGATCGACGCGATTTTCTCAACTGGTCGATATCTTATTATTGGCTCGCCCGAAATGAAATTTACTCTCCGAAACGCGATTCACACCGTGTTGTACCACCGAAATTCCTAATCTTGAGCTAAATTTTATCCGACCGGCGATTTTTGTCGGAGAAAAAAACTTAACCGATTAATATTATAATAGAAGAATCAAAATAATTTCTGTTGTTGGATATTTTCACTCAACTCTCATTTACATTTTTATTTTTTTCAAAATCAACTGTAAACAGAACCGATAAAAGTAATCGCGGTATCGCACGAGTTCTCGAAACTCGCTTTATCTCTTCCAAAACTTAATCTCATATCAATGGAGAATTAGAAAAACGTTACAATTTTTCAATGTCAGGCTCTCCTCAATCCGGAATTAAATTCTTCACAGTCGACGGATTATAGCCTGTAAAAAACTTGAAATATATCTTCTGAATCGTGGCTCGAACGTTTTTTGCTGCACACGATCTCATCGCCGCAATTAGGTATAAAAATGTGTAGGACACGTGGAACCGGCATATACACAGCGTTAACAAGACGCTAAGTGATTAATCGCAAAAATAAATTATTCGCTCTCTCGGGACCACTCACTTATTCGAGGTTACGTAACTTAAGCAGCCGAGCAGTTCGATACACGAAATTATAATTAAAAATTCGAAAATCAATTCAACGTCACAAATAATTATTTCTAAAAACACATCGCAGTGTCTTTGTAGCGATCCGAATTAAAATCGCAGTGACACGTGTATTGCGGAAAATCAAGAAGTAAAAAAAAATTAATTAAAAATAATAAAAAAGCAAAAATATATCCACTTGCGTTAGCTCGCGAAATAAAGTGATAAAATTCGAGTTACCGAAAATGGAAGCGAGGGAATTCAAGGACAAGGTTAATATAAAATAGAATCGAAAAGATGGAAGAAACAGTGGGATCGATTGTTTTGTTTTTGTTGAATAATTATTCAGCTCACGAGTTGGCGATCGCAAAGATCATTCGAATTTGATTCTCAAATTTGTGAATCAAATTCTTTATTTAAAAAAAAAACCCTAATTTTTAACGTCATGTAAAATATCATTGCTTTCGATTTTTTTCGTTAAAAAAGTCATGAGTGTAATTATCGAAGAATTTTTTAATCTGTTTCAAATTCTTTTAAAAATACGTAAACGATTTTTTTTATGTCGACTTAATTTTTTTTTAATTAACTGATAATGTAAGTTTAAGGAATGTAATTGAAAAAAGGAAAAGAAATTCCGATGAGGAAAGAACACGAAGGAAAGAATGAAAAGAAAGAGAAGACGATCGGACAGTTAAGTTTGGCAACTTTTAGCCCGTGGCGTTCCACGTCAGTCTGACACGCACCGGAAGTTCCAAGTAATAAACCATGCGGTCGCGAGTGCAGCTTTTTCTCGATTCCTTTTTACTTTTCACTTCTTTTATTTTTTCTCTCCCGTTTTTTTCTCTTCATTTCTCGACGTTTCTTCGAAACAAGTCTGAACCGTGACAAAGTTTCGACGCTGCCGCGCGTTTTTTTTTTAATTTTTCCGTGGAAAACGATCGAGAGAGTAAAAACACGTTTTCGAGTAACACGTTCGTAAAAAAGCTTTTCCAGAAGCCGGTCGAGCAAAAATTCTTTTTAAAAGAAAGTTCGAAAACAAAAATGTAATTAATGTGCGATACCGTCGAAAGTATCAGCGCCTTTGAAAAGTTCAAGTCGAAAAACGTGGACCGAAATATGTAAAAAATGAAAATGAGTCGAAGCGAGTTTGCAGAGAAAGAGCGTGTATTAATTCCGAAGATGAATCAAGCGATGAGGAACCGATCGTTTCTTTTTCGTCGGTTAACTGGCTGACGCCATTTTGTCATGAATGGAAAAGTTTTCCACGAAGGTCTCCCTCTTCGGATTTTATAAGTTTGCCGGGATGCCGCGAGGCGGACTTCGTGTGTGGCGCTCGTGTAAATTGGTAGTAAACTCGGGCTCTCGGTTTAGCGAGGCTGGCCCGGCTCCTACTATCCGGCCGGAGCGTTTCTCGCTCTATCTCTACTTAAATATCATGCACGAACACATGTACGTCGATAGAGAAGCGTGTGTACACGGAGGGAGGGGGGGAGGAGGAGGAGAAGGACCAATACACACGTATAGTTTCGGTCGGGCCAATCCAAGCGTGCCTCGGGGGCTCTCGAAGAATCTCTCTCGCGAGCTCGCGCCGCGCGTCCCTCTCTTCATCCTCAGCGAGCCCTCACCGCGAGGGCGCGTGCGTAAGTTTTCCTCGTGTACGCACTTTTCCAAAAACATTGAATGCAAACGATTGTCAGAAATATAATATGCGGGACCCGTGGTGACTCACTGAATTATCTACGTGGCTACGAGCGAACAAATAATTCTTTCTGTCCTTTTTCGCCTTCCCATTTTTCTCTTTCTCTTCCATACCTCTTCGCTTATCTTCTTCTCATTCTTCATCCTCTTTTTCTTTCTCTGCGCCCGTCTTTCTCCACTTTCCCGTATTTCCCGCCAAAATCATTCAGCGCCGGCGTACATCAACGCCTGCGCACACCAACCTCCGCCGTACGTTAACCTCGAAACGCTCGTCTAATGCTGCTTCTGACACACGTGCATGCTTGCGTACGTAATTACACGTATCCATGACTTCGAAAAAACCGAGCCAACCGTTTGCCATTTCTGAACGTGCCAAACGCTTTTGTCGAAACGTCTTCAGCTCCCAGACTGTCCAAACTACGCGTGTCGACCTTCTTTTACTCAACACTTTTCATTTTTATCATCTATCGCCATGTTGCGAACTTTCGATACCGATTTCAGTATCAGAAAAAGTAAAACACACTGAGAGAATTTTTTTTAGAAAAAAACTACAATTTTTTTTTTCATATTGTCGTTACAGTTTGAAAAATTGAAGGATTTTTCATACGCGAAATATAGAATATTAAAAATTTTTCAAAATTTCTGAACTTTTTCAGCAGTCTCATGGACCATATAGTAATTTTTTTGTATGAAATTTCTAAACATCCTTTATTGTCATCGATCCTTCATAGTTGATGTTCGAATTGCTATTTTTATTATTTTTACTTATTTTTAAAGAAAAGCAATGAAATGCATCAATTCTGTAGCAACTTTTGGGGAGAAGAAAGAAGAGAGACACGAGAATGGAAACCGTGCGAGATTTCCGAGAATCGCGGAATTGGCCCGGTAACGTAAATCCTCTCGCGGTGTTATCTCCAAAAATTAGCGTTCACCGAAAATCACGCTCGCTCTTTTTCCTCTTTTTTCCGAGCTGACCCATACCGGTATGGTCCACATAAGGCAAACGTCCCAATAGATGGACGATTTTTGCTATATTATTTTTATTATTAGAGTTATTTTTTTTTCAATAAAATCATATGGATTATTGTTCATATTGAATGAATTTTATTTTTCATAACATTAATTTATTGGAACAAACTTGCTCAATCTTAGAGACAGGGTCGATTTTCTGTCCAACTATTGGGACATTCTACATATTTGAACGTCCAAGTATTTATTTACTACAAATATTGCCTAAATTTAACACAAATTGAATTTTGGATCACTAAAATATCAGACAATAGTCAAGATATGAATTTGAAGCAGATTTTTTTGTTTGAATATCTTTTAAACAAAGATAAAGTGTGAAAAACTTTAGCTGTTCAACTATTGGGACGTTTACCTTATCGAGTTATTTTTCTACCTTTTCTCTCATCAGCTCAGAGTCGAAAGCAAACAACAATCCGGAGTACCGCACCAATATTTCGAAAATGACTCGTGCATGTGAACTCTTTAACACAGACCCGAGCTGAGTACAGCTTGATCGTGACGAAAATATATCGTTCCACGATAAGCAATTTTCCACTTATATTCATTCGATATAAAAAAGCCAAATCCAATTTTCGTTAAATATTTTAGCATCGACTTCAAAATGAAATATATATTATATTGCTCGAAAAAAAAATTTTTATGTGTTTTCAAAATCGTTATACATTTTATTTAAGCGTATATGGACATATTTGCGTTTATTATTTATATATTTATTGGATGTTTTTCGTAAATTCAGGAAAATAACAAATCATTTATCAACATGATTGTTTTCCGATGTAATAACAGTGAGAAACACGAGGAGAGCCGAAATTTCGATTCCCACAGTTGGCATGTGTGGCGCGAGGTTACGATTGTTGACGCAACTATTTCGTGAGGTCGTCTCCTCCACGCGGAGATTCGCGTTTCTCGGGAGGAGCGAGGGGAAAGGAAACGCGATGAGACGGCTCGGGTACGCGCCAGCGTTTAAACCCGATCTTGGGAAAATGTGCGAAGAAGAAAAGTTAAATAAAAGGGAAACTTTTTTTCATCGCGGCGATCCCTTGCTCGTTCTTCCGGCTAGTTACGAAATGAATCGTTCCCGGCGTCGATTTGCTACCGGCACGAGAGCCGGCTGCCAGTTTTCTGTCACGCGTGGCGCAATCTTCCGACTTTTTTGGGAGTCGCACCCACGCAAAGTCGGTAACGTTGCGAGCTGCGAGCTGTTTTCATTGATTTTTCTTTTCCACGCATATTTATATTTTAAAAAAATTTACTCTGCGCTACGTTTAAAAACGTCTGTCAAGTCAAGTTGAATACTTTTTCACGACTTTTTAAAAATTCATTATTTACTGTAATTAGAGATAATGTACTAAAATGAAGGATTAGATTTTAAGAATTATCGCTGTCACCGGTATTATTGTATTTAGTGAATAATATCATGTAACTTTATAATAAGAGTTTTTTTTAGGACTAAAGTTAGGAAAGCCATAAGTGCCTATATGAAGCAGCTTCGGTTTTCATTCATATCGTTATTTATCAAAAATAGTTCACGCAACAGGTCCATCTCAGCTTTTTTTCTATTTTATAGTTTTCAAGATGCTTAATAGAATAAATCGTGTTTACTGCATGAGGGTTACTTTAAAACAGATTGATTGCTTTTTGAAAGTAAAGACACGAATTAGTGTTAAAAATTGCATTTTCAATTGCTAATGTCTTCGTAAGAAAATTCATGAAGGTATATATTTTTTACGGAGAAATTTGTAGCTAGCAATCTATTTTGTTTAATTATTTTATCATAGGCAAACAATTGAACATTAACATATTGTACCGAAATTAGCTAAATAAATTAAAGAATATATATGTTTCAGCATTTAGAGATCGAGAAAAATTCACTGTTAAAAATTGCAAGTTTAACATAATAGGCACTTACAGAGAACCACGAAAAATTGTGAATTTCAACAATAAATATCTCAATTTTCATTTTTTTAATTTTACATACTTTTGTTCATTATTCTAAAGAAAATGTATGCAAATTTTAAAGAAATTATTGTGAAAGTTACATTTCATGCAAGTAGCTTATTATTATAACAGTATGATAATAATGGCATATTTTCTTGGCATTTTTCGTCATTTAACGACACGTCACGTGAAAATGATGCAAAATTTTAAGTCGTGCGTCGATAGTACAGAATTTTTTTCAGAGTAATTTTTATTTTCGAGTTTCGAGTTTTGTTTTCGAGTTTCTCGTTTCAAGTTTTTCATGGTACAAGGCTAAATATTTTATAATCTTCAAGCTTGAGAGGCTCCTTGAGCTCCTTTTTCTTTATTCAGGTAAAATGGTCAGGGTCTGGCAGGTAACGGTTAAACAGGGCTCCAGAAGCGGCAATCTTTCTCCGTTTCACGAAAAGTCTTTGAAGATTCTTCCTTGGGAAGATCTTGCGCAGGTATATACGAAAAATGTGCCTTTATTCCCAAAGACCCGAAAGAGAATCTAAGAGGAAAGAGACGGAGAGAAAAATGCGATGAGCTCTCTTATATTGCTTTATTTCCGAACTTTCTTTCCTTCTCGTTTTTTTTTTGTTATCCATTCGACGTTTCTTCTGCCATATATCCTAACCGGATTTCTTTTGCTTCGTTTTCGCATTCAAGAGAAGCCTTATATACATTTCGAAACTTTGACCGATTTCCGAGAAGGGATACTCGTCGCCCCCGAATCTTCAGGTCAACGCTTATCGTTAAAACCAACGGAACGACCGTTCGTATGCTACGATACCATTCTCTGTTTTCTACGTGCACTAGTCCGCATTTTATTATTTTTCCCAGAGTCAAGAAAATGAAAAAAGTTTTATTCCGATCTATTTTTAAAATTAATTATTAAAGTCGATATTTGTTTTATTTTTAACACTAAAAATTTTTTTATTTTTTATTCACGTCTATTATTTACAACATTATTTTTTATAGTTGAATACAAGTATTTTTAACGCATCATTGATTTATCAATTTTTTTCAAAATTACTTTCACTTTGGAAGTATCGAAATTCACACGTGGTTTGCGAAAGCGTAAAAATGGCGATGATGGTATCATCCGGTTGGTCACTTTAGAAGTGCTGCTGTGTACAACGTAAAATGTGCTACTTTTAAAAAACGATATATTTAAATAAAAAACAAACTTCAAGACTGTGGCACACAATTATTTTCGTTTATTTGCATAAATAAAATAATAATTAATATTATTTTATTGGTTTTCCAAATATACATAAATTTTTTAATTTTTAAATATGATTATGCATCTGTACGAATATTAACAGATTTATTTCTTCTATGCTTGAATTAAAAAAATAATGTGAATTTAGTAAAAATTTTATAAAACAATTAATAAAATCCAGCGATGAAAATATGTCTCGATCTTTTGTCTCATTCGTTGCGACAGCTTCTACTCGTGTCGCGTTGAACATAATACAGAACATTATCTCGTGCATAGGTGAAAGTCCGAAAGAGTAAAACTTTGAAAGATGCAAGCTCTGCGGTTCGCGTATGGGGAACACGAGTCGAGTAGTCACGATAATAAATGAATTCTTGGATCCGGAGCTGTAATCAGTTCTTTAACTTTGTGCACTATCAGAGATGTAATTCCCTCCACGTTCATTTTGAACACACAAAAGCAAATCGTCTTCTGCCTCGTCCAATGGGATAGCGCAAAGTCGCGAGAACTTGATGCTTTTATTTTCCTTCGTGTTCTTTCCAAACCTTTGAGGAGTTCTTTTATTCTGTGTCTCCACAAGCTTCTGATTCATCAATTTTTTTACCCTCTTATTATTGCAAAAACTTTCTGGTTTTCTGCACGAACCTTCCTTCTCATTTACAGTCCTCAAGAACTGTAGGAGTTAATTTTTTGTATGATTATATAGTATAATTTTAAATGCTTTTACAATGTCAAGAATTTTTCGTCCATTCTCTTAGTATTTTATTTTTCATCATATTTTTTTGCATCCAGAATATCCTGTCGTACACGAAAGAGTTGTGTCAGTGACATAAAACAAATTACTCTTTATATCTAAACGTATAATTCGTATTTATTAATTTATATCGTAGTTTCAACATGAATGATTTATATGTAAAAAATTAAAATTGATTCTAGACATAAAATGAGTTTATTATTTAATCTTATACATCTTGTAATATAAAAATATATTCATAGTTAAAATAATTTAAAACAAATATGGTAAAATATCGTGTTATACCCTCAATTTCATTGAATTATTTCAATCGCAAGCATTTCAGCATTAATGAACAAATGATAAGAACCCATAAATTTTTATCAAGTTGTAATTTCTCTTCGGAATAATTTTTTTTAACCTTCGTTACTTAAAAAACAAATCATCTCGCATATTCGTCAATTTCTTTTACAAAGTTTTTCGAGAATATACAAATTACCATGGGTATGAAATGCTCTTCGTCATCAAAGGATTTTTTACTTCACTTTTTTTTTCAATAAGCCTTGAAATATTTCGGTGTTGATAAATTCGCTCAACGCGTACAACGGCGATTACGGTGTGACGCTAGTACCGTTTCACCCACGCACCTTCTCAAAGTATTGATCACTTTTCGCTGCTCCACTGCGATGGTGAGCGGTAAAAGAGAGCACGATACATGAGAAAGATAAAGCAGAAAGAATGGGCGGGAGAAAAAGTGAGGAGCCTCTCCCATCAGTAATCAAAACTGTGATTAGAAATTGACTATAACACGTCGAATATTTTTAAATATCGTATTTTAGCCAAGATAACATAAGCAAATGCTAATATTTAATTTTTAAGGCTAATTATACAAAAAAAAGTTGCACGATTAGAACTATAACGTCCAATTTTGCAACCGTATGATTTATGAAATATATTTTTATCAAATATAAATGATTTATATGGGTCGTATAAGGAAAAATAAAAAAAAAGTTTCGTATGCGTATCGAAAAAATTGAACGATTTTAATTATATTGGGCAATTTTACTGTCGAAAATCTTGTTAACTATGATTGGAGTTTGATAAAAGTCTTAGATGATTTTTATTGCATAATAAAAATTAAAAACCTTTGTTAAATTTTACTTTATCTACTTTTATGTTTGATAACCAAAAGTTGGTCGACAATGCTGGTTCATACAAGTATAATTTGGTTTTCTTTCAATATAAATATACATTTCTGAATTATTTTTTCCATACAAAGAGCTTTTTATTAGCATTTAACTATTGAAGCAAGCTCATTCAATATTAGGAACAGGGTTGATCTTGCTGTTCAATTTTAGGGACATCTGCACATTTAAACGTTTCAGTACTTAGTGACTATAAATATTATTTGAAATTAAGACATAATCTGAGTTTTTTATTGTGAAAATATCAGACAATAATTGAGACTTGGCTTTGAAACACCCATTTTTTGTTTAAATATTAAAAAATTAAAATAAAGTAAGGCAAACTCTTGTAGATGTTCAACTATTGGGATGGATTTACTTTATGTAGAAGAAGTAAATAATTCGAAGGGAATAAAAGTTTGAAGTGATGAGTATATGCATTTGGTAATCAATATTTGTACAAGTAATTCATTTTTGGTGGGTCGCACCTTCAGTACTTAGTGACTATAAATATTATTTGAAATTAAGACATAATACGAGTTTTGTATTGTGAAAATATCAGACAATAATTGAGACTTGACTTTGAAACACATTTTTTGTTTAAATATGAAAAAATTAAAATGAAGTGAGGCAAACCCTTGTAGATGTTCAACAATTGGGATATATTTACTTTATGTAGAAGAAGTAAATAATTTGAAGGGAATAAGTTTGAAGTGACGAGTATATGTATTAGGTACACTGAGAGAAAAGAATGATAAATTCTACTATACAAAATAAGACAACTATACTAATTATTATGGAATTAATTATATTCTGTTTATATTATATCCCAAATATACTTTATTTTACGATAAACATATATTTAGTTATAAAATAATCAGCATACTTGTCCCTTTACGATAAAATCCACTATCGTGATTTCTCTCAGTGTAATCAATATTTGTATAATAAGTAATTCATTTTTGATGGGTCGCACCTCATCTGCACGTAACTTTATGAGGTTTCGCTTCTGTTAACAATCTTCATGGCGTTTCATTTGAGCGGCCTCCCCCGCAAGCTGGGTCCGCGGTGTATTGTGCTTTCGTAGTTTTTATTATAAATGCTCGTCCGACGAAACAAACCGTAAAAAGACGAGAGGGAACGGGAGGATAAGAAGAAACGAGAGAAATATACGCGCCATCATCGTCGACTCGGTTGTTCGCGCGCTCGCTCGCGCAATCCGTTGGGTCCAGCGAGAGAGAAAGGGAGATTGGGCATAGACGAAACAAGAGAAAGATCGTGAATGAGGCGAGCGAGAGAAAGAGAAGAGAGAAAGCAACGTGACGCGGGAGCGAAGCCAAGGACGTAAATCGGCGTCGCGGTCGATCGCGCGGAGCCCTCATCTCAAACGCTTGAGACCGAGACTCTTAATTTCGCATCGCCATAAATAATTTGACCGCAGACCCATGGATTTCCTGGAAGCTGGGTACCTTCCCCACTCTTTTTCCTTTCTCACTCGTTCTCTCTCGTCTTTTTACCGTTTCGTTCTCACTCGTTCTCATTTTTGCGCACGTTCCACTCGCTCGCTCCTTTTTTTTTCTTTCTTTTTTTTCTCTCCATGCTGTATATATTTGGATGAAAATAATCGTATGTGTGTTCCCCGACGAAAGAAGAACGCCGCACACCAGACGAGAACTCTTTGCGTTTCCTATTCGATTCCCGCTGCATTTTTTACCCTCAGCGCATCGTTTCCCTCCTTTTTTCCTTTCATTTCTCATGCCTGATTCGCCCTCTCTCCGGAGAGGCATTCCGAGATAGTGCATGTTTCAAGGAGCTTCAAATATCTTGTCTCCTTGGCTGACTATATGTTTATGGCGATTATCCGCTTTGGCACATTTTTCGTATTTTCTCGATCCTCAATGTCTCGCAATCTTCATTCATTTCTGATTGCTCATCAGCGATGAGAACTTCGCGGAAATTTTATGAAAACGAATGCTAATGTGATTCGGAAGAAACTACAAAAAAAATTGAATCTCGTTCAACCCCCTATTTTTTTGTAAGCAACGTGTATATCAAGCTAAATGCAATATTTAGGAAAAAAGTTAAAATCCCTTTTTACCAAATGTTTTCACATTATGACATATTATTATTGGGAACGTGAGTTTCGGTTTTACTTCCAAACCACTTTTAGAAAATTATTTTGAAAATTAGATTAACAAATTTGTTTTCCATAATCTTGGCGATAATAAATAGCAACGTTGCAAATTTTTTAGGTATACTCGCGATAAAAAAGTAAAGGATTACTATATTTCATCCTCTCGTGTTTTTGATGTCCATTATTCTTCTTTATTCTAAATTTAAACAGATCCTTAATTTTGGAGGATCTCGGTTATCTGGAGCAATCTATTAAATTCAATTAACCGACTGACGCTTTATCAGCAATAGATCAAGTTATTTTCGTGGCAACAAAAAAAAACGAAAATTATTTCAGTTCCAGGTCACCAAATTAGGTCATGAAATCTGATATTCCAAGTAAGCCGAATTCTTCGTGATCCTTATTTTAAAAATGTTGAAAATCGTTTAACATTAACATCCAGATTAAAAATTCATTAGAAAGATTCATTTTCTTTTTAATAACCTATAAGTTTGGTGATCTGGATTGAAAATTAAACGCGAATCGATAGAACTTGACACACAATATCCAGAAAAACTAGTCGCTTCGAAATCTAGGATGAAAAAGTGAGAGATGAGTTTTAAAAAAATTTCGATACCATGCGTCTCGCCAGGTTCATGTTTTTTTAGGTGGATACTTGCTCACGGTTTCGCGTGTATTATTATGCGGATCAATTATCACATTGAACAGTTATTAAGTCGTCATCGTTTTAATCGTTTTCTTTTCGAATCCCCAGGCTGGATGATTCACAAAAAAAACTTTTTTTTCTTCTTTTTGTTCCAGGTAAAGACGTGATCAATCATTCTCGAGACGCAGACATGTATATACACGTAAAAGAGTTCGATTAGCACTATTTAGAAAAAAATGGCTATATGCTGGATCGGTGAGTCGTTAGTTGCAAAATATTCACTCCGTACCTCGGAGCTTTTGTAACCGTCAAATTTACGTTAGTCATCCAATCCTGTATGTTTCTTCACAATACGGATAATTAGTGTATCTGCTTGAGCAAATGACGAGGGTCCAAATTACTGACAATGAACTCACGAGTATTCGCCCAAGGCGAAATATCCCGATTAAAATATTTTACGAACGATCCTAAACGAGAAGAAATCAACCCAATTACTTACTAACTCTACATCTGCGATATTAATACGAGTAATTATTAAATAATTAAATTTGCTTTTAATATAACGAAAGTTGACGATCGATGAATTTATTAATCAAATTTTTAATCAAGAAATGATTAATTTTCCATTGCTTTTCCGTTCGTACAATATACACTGAAAATGAAAATTTATTGAATATGGCGAACAAAGTACAAATTTTTTTTTTGACATAGTGATGGCTTGATGTCTGCAATATCATGTGTTTCTAGTATTAACAAATAAATTTAACGTATTATTTTAATTATATTTTGTTCGCCATATTTGACAGGATGATTCAAACAAAATGTTCATTTTAAGCGTAACCTTCGAGAAATAGGCAAATAAGGAAGTTAGGGATAAAAAAGTGCAAGAAAAGATTGGAAGTCAAGGATATTGGTCCGCTTCCCACCTGTCGAGCCACTTCGGCTTTGAGGGTAATATAGCCGGAGCTTCGTTAATGACGATCCTCGAATCTTCGCGGACGATTATGAGGCGAGTTTCGTTCGGCGAATCCTTCCCGACATGACGGATCGATCGTGAGGGACTTGAAAAAATTTGAAAATTCACTGGCTCGGCTACCTTCAGAAATACAGTTCGATGGCGATCTTCGAATATGGCTAATGATCATCGCCGTTCGATAAAATTAGACTCAGGCTCAATTATTCTCCATCGAATCGCTAATTTCGCGCTCCGCGAGATAATCGAGATGTAATAATGAATGAAATTGTGGGTATAGAGATAAGAATATCAGGGATTACCCAAGAGACGAGATATCTCGCGGCGAAGCGATTTATTCAGCAGTTTTATGACAGTTTTCGAATGTTGGCTCGAGGGCCATGGTTTCTCTTTGAAGGATAAGAGAGACACAACGAGAGCGAGTATAGAAGGGCGAATGGAAAGAGAGAGAGTCTTAAGGGCTGTTGGAGCTTAACAAAAAAGGATGAACGTTACTCCAATTACCCGAAACACTTGAATTACAAACGTGACTGCGTACATAGGTAGTGTCTTCGCAATCTCGTCAACCCTTCTCCTCAATGTAAATAAAGAGGGCACGCGAAATCTCAGCTGAATTCCAAAACGACGCAATTGCTTATTTACCCCTTCTCTTTCTCTCTCTCTCTCTCTCTCTCTCTCTTTTATTTTTCCTTCTCTCATTGTGTACGTGTTTGATATACGTGTATTGAGATCGAAAGCTGTCGGAGCAAGTCCTTGATACTTCCCCGTGAATCGCCCTTGCATACAATTCCCTCCTTTTGCTTGGCCTTGAAATTTCTGCGCAGTTTCACCCCCGCGAGTTTCTCGTCCGCCCGGCTGTGGGGAAATGTGCGCCTCTCTCGTCACTTTCTCCTCTTTGGTGGGGATGAAGGGCGCTCCGGGATACAAAAGGCTGATGGGTGACCCGAAAGAGAGAGAGAGAGAGGAAGCTTGGGGGAGGAAATATGAGAGTAAGAGTAAAAGAGAGAGGGTATAATAAAAAGGGGATGCGAAAAGGTGGACCGCATTGAAAAAGGGTTCGAAAAAATGGACGCTATGTACGACGACGAAGCGAAAAGATCCCTCGCTGAATTTTTACTGTATAATAAAGAATATCCTTCTGGTTGGATGAACATTCAATCTCAGCCAACTACGGGGCTTCCTTCTATACCGAAAATTGCTAATTATCGAGTCGTCGCGAGCAAAAAGCCGCACATATCCCCGAAATTGAAAAAAAAGAACGTGATCGACGTAAAGCAGCGATAAAAATAAGAGATCGTCGCCGAGTCAACACTTGGAAATTGTTCATTCTTTCGAATGAATTTGCCGCGCGATTGAACACAAATCGGCATTACGGAATCAGCTCGTTTCCAAATAAAATTCATTGTTTTTCCAACAGTTTCTAATATACATTTACAAGTAATTTCACGCCTCGGATAATTTACTCGACAAACAAGAAAAATTTTTTTTAAATTTACGTCAGTTTCGACATGTCTGATGAATGGATGAGCAAACGAAATTTATGCGTTTTTCGGAATGCGATACTGAAGTTTCGGGTGGAAAAAGGGAAAGGAAGGAGAGCGACGGTGAGGCGAGAGTGCCTGGAAAAAGCAGCCGTTACGTTGGAGGAAAATAAAGGGCGAAGATTGAGAGTGATTTTCGAGAGGGTGAGGGAAGAGGGACGAGGGAGGCGGAGGGGAAGAAGGAACGGGAGAACGATCGTTAGAAGGCTCACGACGGGGTTCCCGGAGGGAAAGTCACGTGGGGCTGCTCGGGAAAACCCGGCGAAGCAGAGATGAGGTATATGTGTATACAATACCGCCGAGCGCGAAGGGACTGGAAAAAGGGAGAGGACGGAAAAGAGGGAGAAATTGCGAGCTCCTGGAGGGTCATTCATCCTCGGGTCAAGGTTACCTCTGTAACAACCCTCGTGCTCGTGCGATCTTCGCATCCCCCCAAACTGTCGCTATATATACATCCATTTGGGAAGACTTATTGATAAATTTTACTGTATACCTATAAATTATTTCAAACCCAACAAATTATTTCGTTAAGTCAAGGAATAACTTAGTATCTTTTTCAATTTAACTGTACGTAGAGTTCATTTTAAAATATATAGTGTGTTGTGTAGAAACAATAAAATATTTCGTCACTAAAAAATTAGTTTTAGTCACTATCAAAAATGATGCTACATATTCTTTTCTGATCGTTTCATTCGAGAAAAATACATTTAACTTTTAATGAAGTTTTTTATAAACGTTCTTAAATATCATTATGTACTACGGTTACAATTTGGTGAAAGTTCTTTGAGGCTTTTTTACACTTTTGTAGCACTGCAAAACCTTTTGCGTAAAAATAACATATCGGTGTAAAAATAAGATATAGACCATTGAACGTTTTTATTACACGCAGTTTTTTACCAAGTGGCTTGATGATAGTTTAAGAACATTGAAAATTATTATAAAAATTCATTTATTTATTTTTACGTTTTTTGTGTCATTTTGAGCTTATTTCTTTGCATGCAAAAATTGCATATTTTTGAAATGGATGTCTATAGAATAAATTTAAGGCTAACAATCTACCATCAATGTGTCTTTATGTAAGTTCGATATTCATTATAGTTGAATATCGTTATCAAGAATTAATAAATTTTTTATGCCAATGCGAAGCTTTGTCTCGTAAGAAATGAACATTATAATAATAAACAGGGCAGTAGACGATTTTTTATTCTGTGATCCGTCATCGAGCGACTTGATGACAGTTTTATCACGTGTCTATTTTCCCATTATCGACTCGGAATATCCGATGAGGCACGATATGTTTCTCCTATCTAGAGAACATTCGCTTCGTACATTCACCCTCATCCATTAACTCCGCCTCTTGATTCTATGCAGTCAAGAATTCGTATAGAGAATTTTCCGAGAATTGATGTTTTCTCGTACTGAAATAAAACGTTCGATCTGGTTTATACTCGACAAATGTCACTTCGTGATTTCATGAAAAGAAGAAACGATGCTCGTGGCTCTCAATATTCTCAGCGTAAATATATATATCCAGATCAACTATTTTTATGCCAAAATAACCCGCTTTTGTTATTTGAATCGATTTCATGTTTGAACGTTACAATACATCAGGAATTATTCTTTTTATTAAATTTATCATGAAAAATTGTGATGAGCAATTAATATGATTATTGAACATATGAAAATATAGAATTGTGCATCAAGATTTTCTTTCCTCGATGAAAATGGTTTATATAAGCCATTTCTTTATTATACTTGCAGAAAAAAAAACACATTTAACCTAGTATTTCGACCACGTAATTTCTCACACTTTGATTGACCCTGTTTCTTTATTGATTCGCAGAATGACTTGCTTTTCTGATCATCAACGGGAACTCGTCACACGATTTTGTACGCTCAGTTCTGTTTCGTGACAAAAATACGATATTTATCTGTGCTGACATTAAGTTATCTATGACCTTTTTACATATTATCATTGTTAACTGCTAACATATTATCATTGTTACTAAAAAAATAATTTTTTTCATTTTTTAAATAAATATGCAAGAATTCTTCTCAAAATTATTCAGTTTGGGCTTGGGAAGATGCAATGAGCTTTTATTTCGTTAATATTATTTTTTTTTGTGCTTAGCATACTGAAAAATAAGGTGTATTACATAAAAAATGTTTAAAGTTGAATGTGTAGGTTATGCAAAATATTTTCACCTCATTACAATACTCCTACAGAAGGAACTGCGACATTTGTCTGATGTTCATCATTCCTGATCGAACTTACACAGATTTGCGAAAATTTTCACATTTTCATACGCGACTGGATTATTAGCATAATGTCATAAAATTTTCAGTCTTCGCGCGATTTTGCGCTCTTCGAATAATCAAATTTCTGACAATTTTCTCTCCAATATACTTGCCAGAAATAGACGAGAACAAAAGAGAGATTTGTGAAAACAGAAGGATGTTGAACCGTGACGATTTGAATAAAAATTAAATTCACATTTCACTATACTGCATGCGTGAGAATAAATTTGCATAAAATTTCCTTTTACTTTTATATAAGTGTAATTCATTCGATTGTATATTTTTTACTTTTGTGCGATGAAAATATTAAATTTTTCAACGGTATATAGTCTTATTTGTTCGTAGCACATTATTTTTTAAAATTGTCTTTATTTTAAATTTTTATTTTTCTGCGAATTTGCGTATGAGTTGCTCCGAGAACACTCGATGATTCAACTGGACAACCTTCTCGACGCTTACCGACGAATCCGAGAGCCTACAGTCATAACACGAGTTTCAATTTACCTCTGGAAGCATCGTGTAACCTTCCTTGGACCACCCACTAACAAACGCGTGTCTACGCTGTTATAAGAACCCATGTATACACGAAAAAAAGTTTGTATACAAAATTTTGATACTCGTTCAAGAAACAGCAGTTTCTAGTCGATACTTCGAAATTTTTAAGGGTTTAAGGTATAGTCGTATCGTTGCAAACCATTCGAAAGCCGCGTTAACAGTTAATTGATATAATTTACAAAAAAAATAGAGATCATTAAAAAAATAGGAAATTATAAAATAATTTAGGCTGTAAACAGAATTGTAATACACAATTTTTATAAATAATAGCAATAATGTCAGAAAATAATAATCAATAGTTGAATAAGAGAGTATTCAAGACCTGCTAACCTAAAAATGTCAAAACGTTGATAAACGTATATGTTAAATAAAAGAAGTAATAATTTGTGAAAGTTTTTCTTTTGAAAATCGAAAAAAGGAAAATATATAAAAACTCATTCGCTTACTCATGGTTTAACGATGCGACTACTTTTATCTTGTTGTCTACACCATAATTTAATTATTTATTGGAAGAATTGTTAGGAGAAGAATGCGAAAAAAATGTAAAAAAAATTTGAAGATAAAAAATGAAGGATTAAAAATGTTATTTAGAAGAAGAATGCAAAAAACGTTTTATTTTGGGACGATAATAAGCGAGAGAATTATTGGTTCACTCGAGATTCGAGTAATTTCGAAAAGACCACGTTTTCCTTTCTCTCGCTCCTTCTTTTGTTTCCTGTCGCGAGTCCCTAAATTCTTGATATGACAGCGCGGTAGCGTCGAAATTTGCATTCACATGCATAATTTCGATGGCGAATGGGTGTCCCGTAACTTTTCGCGAGTGCATATCGCGTTCTGAGCGAGAAATACCCTCGGTTCAGTTGCCGCGTTCTCTCGGCGAACTATAAAGCGGAAACTCTTCTCTCTTTTTCTCGTATGTATATATTCGAGTCCGCGAGGGTGGATTTCCTCTGCATCTCCGTTTTCTCGCTGAGCGCGATCCTTCCTGGAATGTTTATGCAAAGGGTGACGCACGGTCGAGGGTTGCATACGAATAAGCCTGAAGAAATCACCTTCTTTCCTCCTTTAACTTTTCTCAAAAGCATATATTATATAACTTATCAAAAGATATGATATATTTTGAAAAGTATTCAAATTGACTCAAAGACATCCTTAAATTATTATTTGATATAAAACAGGTGACGTCCTTAAATTATACACACGCGCACTTTCATATAACGTTGACGGACGTTTATGAAAATTTTTAGCAAATAATATTTTAAGTCGTCTTTATTATACAAGTATTTTTTCAAAAGATACATTTATATAAATGATGATTTATATAAATTTATGCAAATTTTAGCCAAATGAATAATTGGTTTGATATTTAAAAAAAAGGACCAATTTTTTAATCAAGCAAGCGGAGAGTCAATATTTAGGTAAAAAAGTCTCAATTATGTTTGATGAATACGCGATAATAAGCGATGAATGAAGAATTATCGAAAGTCACAACCGAGGCTGCAATAGAGAAATAAAAGAGAAAAGAAAAAAGGTAAGAGAGCGCGGGCGCGCGTCCCCGCTTATTGCCTTAAATTGCTAATTGGGCCGCAGAAACAACGGGCTCGCGATTCTTTTCGTATACATTATGTCCCGAAACGGATCTTTTTTTCTTTGTTTTTTTTTCTTTTTCCTCTTCGGCTAACTCATCGCGCGCGGTGCATTTTCAGAATCTCCCTCGCTCTCTCAAGAGTATTCGCTTTGTTTTCTTTCTCCCTTCTTTATTATCACGTTTACCTCTTTTCCCCAAGGCTTACACGTAATTGATCGAAATTTAAAAATTAGCTAACCAAACGGAGATACATAAGCAAAGAATACTTTTCATACTTCTCACTTTCAAAAAAAATTTTCAGTTAAGAATCTCGATTCATTTTTCAGTAGTCATAAGAACAGACCTATAGCAATGGAAAAAAAGCTATCCAAATAAAACTTTATTGTTCAATAAAGTTCCTGATCGAGAAAAAAAATGAGAAATTGTCAAAGATATTAATTTTAACGAGACAAAAGTAAATAATCATTAATTGCATAAGAATATTTTTCTTCAGTTCTAACACACAATGTATTTTTTTTTCAAAGAAAATACTTTGGAAAATTCAAAAAGGAATGTCAAATATTTTTATCGTTGAGAAAAAATTGTAGTTGGGTGAAGTTCGATTAAAAAGTCATTTAAACGATATGTATTCGTATAAGTGAAAAATATACTTGAAGTATATTCTTGTCGAATCGAGGATTTTGTTACATATTTAGAAAAGAATTTTATCAGAATCGGAGCGAATTGGCTGGCGAAGAGTCCGGTGATCGATCGTCGAAGGAAATTCTCCGATAGGTCTTCCGATAACGCTAAACAGTACAGCACTTTGTCATATTGTTCGTGTGCTTGATACATCCACATACGGACGCGATGGCTTACATTGTTACAGCGTAGCAGCTGCTTATACAGCTGTTCTACTGATAGTCGATAGGAAATATCGTATCATCGATATTTTTCGCACTCTCGATATTCGCGAGTGAAAAGCTCTTCTCCTAAAAATGTATTTCTCTCTCGAAAAATAGTCTGCTAGCGTCAAATTTTTTTTGTGATTTTCCATGCTATCCGATCTCGCTTCAATTTTGGTCGGAATTCAAAGTTTTTCCAGAGAGTCCCGCGATAACGCGAAGATAACGTTATCAGACGCCTCCTCCTGCCCGTTTGAATGGGAAATCGTTGAAAACGAATTTTCTTTCAAAATTTCATACTTACATTAGAGAATATATGATTTTCAGAAAATGAAAAGTTCGCACTTTGTTTTCCGTTCGTATTTCTGATTGCAATCGCTTCCAGCGCGATGAGAAAACATTGTTTACGATATTCGGTTTATTTTTGTCTGCCGATAGAACGGTGCGATGCGGACCGCTGAAAACTACGAGCGCTTGTTCGGGTATTGATTAATTAGAAAAAAAGGAAGAAGGAAAAAGAGAGAAAAAAAACGTTCGACTCAGAACGGCCATATAGGGACGCTTGGAAAAAAAATTCGGGAGTTCGCGAGAGAGCGCGCAGGGTGTGTGAGCGAGGTTGAACGGCTCCACAGACGAGAGGTTCTAGCTTTGGGGAGAAAGAGAGAAAGGAAGAGGGAGAAGCGCACGGCTCAGAACAATGAAGGTACTTCCTGCGTCGAGCTTCGCGTCGTCGCCGATCTTCTCTCTTTCTCTCTCTCTCTCTCTCTCGCTTCCCCTCTATCCAATGTTTATAGTCACACATACGATACACGTTAAAAACGTGCCACGATTAAAAAATATCAACACGTCGGCTGACTCGTCCCTTATACAAATTTCAAGAATATTCTTCACCTCTTTTTTTCGAAATAAAATCTCGTAAACTTCGTCAATTTATCATATTTTCTTTCTTTAGTCAGGTACGATTGACAGAACAGAGAGAGATAAAAAGTAGAAAATCTTATTTCGAAACTGGAACATTTGGAAATAGAGTCGATGGTCTGACCGCGAAGTGCCAAATCCACTGAATGACTTCCCAATTTTTTAACCTGGAAAAGTCGCCGCAGAAATGGGAAAAATTCAATTAATTTATTTCGGTTGTGGCGAGTTCTGGACATTACAAATCGAACGATTCTTTTTCTGTCGAAGGTCAGTGGTTCGAAGTGACACAACAGATTGATACTTTGGTTTTTTTTTATTGTCATATGAATCATTTGACATTTCATTCAAATTTAGACATATATATCCAATTATAATCAATAAAAAATTTTATTTTTTCTGTAGACAAATATATGATTAATATATTCTAAAATTTTTATCAAAATTGACCGTTGGATTTTTTCATGAAAAATTCGTAAATTTGACCTTTTTTGTAGGTTATGGATATACGCTGATGTCTTATGGAGAATTTTGTGTGGAACTTCATGAGTTCTGAAAAATTGTATAAAAAATGTCATAAAAGTTCTTTGACATCGTACGTATTCATAAGTATTAAATTTTGAGAGGTTTCGTCGTCTTACAGATATTACGACATTTATTGTTAAAAATCTCATTTTTTAGGGTTGCTGGGCTCTTATTAGGGCGACCGGTTGTCAATCTAATTTTTTATTTTCCTTTTCTCAATATTTTATAAACAAAATCATACTCACGAATTTGGCATCCTATATTAAAAAAGACATGAGGCCTCTAGTCGATTCATCGGAATAGATTTCGCATTATGCGGAACCCATTCAATTTTGGCTAATCTCTACTCATAAAAAAAATTCAACGTGCGCTGCTTTCGAAATAA